>CAEFZY010045734.1:0-58751 GCA_903066815.1 Brachyrhaphis roseni
GTAGAAACTGGACTTCAGGTGCAAAGAGGATAAAAACTGATTACTTTTTTGTTTTTACAATCTGCAGAGTAGAGACTGTAAGGGGACGATTAATCTGCTTCAAACTGTCCACTGCCTGGGTTAAGGAGGCTTACAATCGAATGACCAACTCTGAAGGCAGCGGCCTGCAACAATGAACATCCTGAACTGTATGCAATACATTACGGAAATGCCTGTTGTTTTTGGAATGAATAAGCTTTAATTTGTTTTGTATGTAAATAAACTTCAAGAAGTGAATGCTCAGACATTTTTGACCTGGCATTGTCTTTTGCATCTTTTGCAGATGTTAAACTTTACAGTCTGTTTTTGAGTTTCTGACACTAAAACGTGTGTTGGGAGGTAAATCTGGAACAATTAAATGTGTGTAGAGCAGGACTGGAAGAGCTGAGGGGAAATGACAAATTGATACAGAATGAAAACAAATGAAAAACTGGGCTCAGAAACTGAAAATCAAGGAAACCAAGTAAAGATCCAAAAAATTATGACAGCAAAGTCAACAAAATCCTAAAGGCCAAAATCTGTCTACATTTATACAGCAAGGGACTGCAAAACTATATTTTGTCTGCATACAATGTGTGTTTTAGCCTGAGTTTGACTGTTGAAATCACAAGCAGCCGTGATGCATTAAGTTATCATAAAAGGTCCTTTACAAAACTAACAGATCCCATACATATATAGCTCTGGGAAAAATTAAGAGGCCACTTGAAATGATCAGTTTTTCTTATTTTGCTTGTCATAGGTGTATGTTTGAGTAAAATGAACATTGTTCATTTATACTATAAACTACTGACAACATGTATTTGAAATTCCAAGCAAAAATGTAATATTTAGTATCAGAAAATGAGAAATGATCAAAATCACAAAAAGGTGCAGTGTTTTCAGAGCTCAAATAATGCAAAAACCCCCCCCAAAACAAAACAAAAAACCTGACGTTCATATTCATTTAGAAACAACAACACTAATGTTTTAACTCAGAAGGAGTTCAGGAATCAATATTTTGGTGGAATAACCAGGAGTTACAGCAGACAGTTTGTTCAGATCCAGCTGTTTGTGGTCTGAGTGGAGCTAAACTAGAAATGTTCACATATCTGTTTATCAATGAGGAAACAATTTAACTGATTAAAACAAGTCTGTCTAAAACTAAAACTGGGAACATAGAAATCTGTATTTATCAGGTATCAGTAAGACTTCTCCTCAGACGAGGATTTGATGGCAGAGATGGGAAACCAAAAAACGAACAATGTCAGTCAAATCTTTTATTGGAAATCTGAAGAAAGTTTTCAGATTTCCAATCTGAAAACTACAATACTTCTCACCTGTAGAGAAGGATTTCTAGATTTATATCTCCACTTTGCTGTTAAGCTACAGTCAAACTTATATTCTGGATTTCATCACATCTGATGGGAGGAGGGGGATTTACACACCGGACATGTGGAAGTAGTTTTGTCTGAACTGAGTTCTTTGATTATTGTATTGCTTTAAATTGGTGTAGAAAAATACTAATCTCTTTCTTTTACAGCTGTATTGTAATGTTTTTAACTATCATTACATTTCCTCTTACATAAATTTCCTCCAATACTTTTTCTCCATTTTATCTCCCATTTTTTTTAACAAAAAGCCTCGACATGCTGTTTCTTTTCTGTGGGTTTGTGGTGAATGTCTTAAAAGTCTTGTTCATTTCACAAAGTAACAGAATCATAATAAAGTCAATAAATCCTCAAAAATATCTGCAGGAATATCATGTGGAAGCCACTTCAGAGGTAATATTGCACTTCCAAATAATCCTTTCAGGAAGTTCCTAAAGTTTAAACTCTGACACAGTAAAAAAGATACAACTGTGGTTAGACAAGCGTAGGTCTCAAACTGAAAGAGTGTTTGCAGACAGGATGTGAGTTAAAACAAAATCTAGAACGTTGTTGTGAGCAGGTTGTGTCACATGCTGAGTAAAAGACAAGGAAACATCTAAAAAACTAAGAGGACAAAGGATCAGGCTGATAGTCAAGGGAAAAAAACCAAACAATCCAAAGGAATAATTGTAAGGGAACCTTGAATGAAGAAAGTACTTTACAGAACTAAATACTTTAGAGCATTAGATAAGACTTCTACATGTTGGTGTGCCCGCTGAAGCCTCGTTCACATGGCACAATTTTAAATTTTTTGCCTTGATTTTCACCTTACGAACGTTCCAAGTTCTAAGATTATCGACTCGGTTACGATAAAATCGGGCATGTTCACCATGTTGGATTGTCTTGGCCCTTTTGTCTCAGCCTGTGGGGTTTTCCTTGACCCTGACTGGGAAAGAGACTCAGGTAGCCAATCACAAAACGCTGTGACGCAATCACGGAGGGGAATCCCAGCCAGTTGACATGGCAACCAGAGTCTGGTGGACTCACATGAAACTATCATGTGCTTAATAAACATGGATGTTTATTCAGTTAAAACGTTAACCTTAATTTTCAAAATAAAAGATCCTCCAGACTCAAATAATACATAAAACGGAAATATTTAATTATTTCTTGGGCGGCCCGGTACCAATCGGTCCACTGATTTAGTGAATGAACAGAAAACAGCATAAACAGCAGCATGGACAGCAGAGCAGCTGACATGGAGTAATTAAAGCAAGGAGTATTTAAACAGGGGAGTCTGATTAGTGGACGGTAGGCAGGGGAGTGAATTAACAAATGAGAAAAAATGGTCAAAAGACCAGGAAAGTGAAGCACTGAGGTTAAAGATTAACTAAAAACACAAAACACAGCAATACACCAAAAGATAAAGCAACCAAAATCATCAAAAATATTCCAGCAGATCACAACAAAACCAGAGAGTATTTGAACTGGGATGGCTGGTTAATGGCAGATCTGAAATTGGTTGACGTTGCTAAGGCCCTCCTCTTGGCTCTGATTGGTTGTTTCTGACCAGGAGCGTTGCATTTCTGCAGATGTCTGTAAAACCACTGGGTGGAGGCAGAACACCAGAATTTTCACAGAACATCTGTCTCACGATATACTACCAGGATGCAGTGAAATTTTTAACAAATATGTAAAAAGACAACAAAACTTTACAAAATTTTACCTGCAGCTTAAAAACACGCTGGATTTTTTAGTAAAAAACCCCCCAAAAAACTCCCAAAACAAACAAAAAAAGAAAACAAACCATCTGATTTTGAACATATTCTAAAGTGTTTTAACAGTTTTGTAATGTCATTTTGAAACCATGTATAAACTGTAAAGAGTTAAGGGTCAAACGATGTTAACATAAACTTTTTATCTCTTGTTTTGTGATGCCGGATCTTTGTTGAGGTACTGGGGATTTTAGAGTGTCAATACACCCGAAAACGTTTCGTTCTCTCAGAGATGATCAAGAGATCTGCACAAACACACACCGCATCTGTTTCCACATTGAGATAAAAATCAGTGAGGTTTCACTGCACTGCGCTTGCAGCAGAAAATGTATCCTAACATTTGACCTTGTCCCACTTAAAGAGATCAACATCAGAAAAGCCATGGTTTGTTCCGATAGCATCGCAAGAAACTGCTGAGTTTTGATGCAGCCTGCAGGCCTTATCTACACCAAAAATCACACCGGCTGCCCACTTTCAGAACAAGAGGTGGGTGAATCTAGGTCAAAGAAAAAAATTATATTTGACTTCTTTAGTAGAGTAATATTGTAAATGTTGAAATAAGACGAGAGAGGGTTGTGAAACCAAAGTTACGTTTTATTTCACTTCGACAAATCAGAAACGTTTTTAATGAATATAACTTTAATAAAACGTAATCTGATTTCATCAACATAATCTATATTCCACATCTTAAATTCATTTTTAGTTTATATAAACAGAAAGGTTTATGGAAAGACTGATACGTAGATGAAGGACTGGCTGGGGTCAAAGATTGTATTCAGAGCATCGGTACTTTCCCACAGTCTTGGTTTTTAGATGTTATCAGAGCCGTAATCAGAGTGAAGCAAACTACAACTTGTTACACAAGACAGAAAAACACCATGACAGAACCCACTCTCACCATATGTTGATTATTTAGTTGTAGAGATGATATGCTGTGTGTTATTTATAATCCAGCTTTACTGCTGTCTCTGTTGAATGTCAGTTTTTCATTTGACAACGTCATCAGGATACAATCAGGACATATCTGAATAAAATCTTCTAGAGGATTTAATTTTCAAATGATGTGTGACTGACAAATTCCAGAATAACTTATGGGGTACCACAGGGTTCTACACTGGGACCGCTGTGTAATATACTCATGAGGAATCTCATGAAGGATATGTCATAAAATGAATAACATGTTGGGCCACCCTGAGCATCTCTTTCATGAGACTGTAACAACACCATAGATAATCTTCAATCAGAGGTGTCTTCAGAGCTGCTGCTATACTGACAGGTACAGGAGATTCTTTGTGCCCACAGCCATCAGCATCCACAATATCCTCAAACAAACTCGGATACATTGAGTTTCAAGAAAGTGCAATTTCCCCTTTGCTTAATAAAGTATTTCTGAACTGAAAAGAATGAAAAGAAACATGATGCACACACTGTTACAATGTTGGCACTATTATCTTCTTTACAACTAAACATTTTTATGTTTAAAGGAATAATTTCCACCATCTATCTGTGTTTTCCACTTTTCTGAGATCAAGTCATTGGATTAAACTCCTGTCACCAGCAGGAATGTCCAGCTTCTTCTGGGGGATCAGTGCTCACATGGATGTGTCGTTCCTCCAACGGGTTCTGGGTCTGGTGGGATATAACCAGTGGATTATAACAGAAATCCCTCCAGGATCCTGGTGACCAGGAACCCTTTGGGTCAGGCGTCAAATCAGCTCCATTGAGGCTTTTCAATGAGGAAGAGTTGGGCTTTACCTGTAGTACCTGACTCAAATCTCTAAACTCTAAGTCAAAGAGTCGAAGCTCATTTGAGTCTTTTCTGTGCAGGATCGTATTCTTTCGGTCATGATCCACATCTCAAGATAAGAGTCGTTAAATTGAGAGCTTCATTTCTTCACTCAGCTCCTACTTCATCAAAACAACACTGCTGCAGAACTGACTCTAATCCTTCCAACTCCTGCTCCATTTTCATCATTAATAAACTAGACACTAAGACTTTTCCACTTGAGGCACAGACTGTATGGATCCATCATTCAATTTCAAACCAAACAAACATTTAATATACAAGAATACTTTAAATTCAGTGACAGTTTATCTCAGTCACGTTCATATCCAGTAAAACTAACAGGAAACTCGTTGAGTCTAATTCCTTTCAATCAAAATTCATTCTAATATTAGAGTCTGAAAACTGAAATCTGTGTCTCAAATTCTTCTTTTAAATCTGAAGCAACCAAAAGTAAATACACAATCAGTGAGCGAACTGGTGTCTTTTATTTTTTCCATGATAACTCCCTCCCCCCTTTAAGATTAAAAACCTCTTTTTCAAGGGAGTCCTCACCAAAAAGCAGCAACAAATACAAAACAGAAAAATAAACAGATAAAAGAAAATATGAAACTATAAAAAACAATGCATGTCATAGAATCAATTTGAAATGGTTTCTGCTGAAAACTGCTTTATGCCTGGTGTCAATAAAGCATCACATTCTGCTCAATAAAGGCCAGCAGATGTCTAACAAGGTCCTTTTGGAATTAATTAGACATGAAACAGCAATAAATAAATAAATATCCTGTGACACTTTTCACGCTGTCCACACACAATTAATGTCCAAATTGGCTTCTGTTGGTTTCTAGGATAAAGACTTCTTCTTTCCAAAATGAACAAGGCAGCATGAATGTGGTTGGCCAAGATGAACCTGAATGAAGAACAAAACTACTGGAACAATGTTGTTTAAATAGACAAGCTCAAGATCACAGCAACAGTCAAGCAAGGTGTTGGAGGGGTGATGATGTGGGGTTTTATTCGACCTGGCCTCCTTGAAGTCACTGAACATGAACTCCAGGTGATAAGCCCCCTGGAGTCAAATGTAAAACTGTTCGTCAACTGAAGCTTGGATCGAAACGGATCATCAATAGAAACATAAACCCAGACAGGAGCAAACATGAAAAAAAATACCAGTTAAGGAATTGGAGTGGCCCTGTCAAAGTCCCAACCTAATCGAAAACCAGAGGTGGAGATCTGGAGACTGCAAATCTCAGTCGACTGCAGAAACGTTATGGGAGAGAAGAATCAGAAAGACCATAAGATAAAACAAGTTGTTTTATCTCTTAGTACCACTGATGGCACTAAAAGTTGTTAAATTATCGGGTGCTGAGGGATGAACTGACGGCCTTAAAAGCCTTTCGCTGAAAAAGGCTAATTTTGTGGAAAACGCACTCCGCTGTTCTTTATTCTAGTGTGCCCAAAGGATTTACACGGTGGAAACAATCAGGAAAAAACATTATGTAACTGCACAGCAGATGGAGATGCTGCGTACATTGGGTACTCAGGAAAAGGGTCACCACCAAATCCCCCAACTTCCTTTGGCCTGATTTCGAAGCAATGTTCGAAAGTTTCCAAAGAAGTTCCCTTCAGCTCATGAATATGCAGATCTGAGCGCAATCAGGCTAATATAGGTCGAGGTTTCGAGGAGAGATCATTTCAAACGTGCTGCCACCTTTGAAGAGAAGTAAACATGAAGACTCTCACCGTGGGACTGCTGCTGCTGTTCGCCGTCTACTGCTGCAACGCAATGCGTAAGTCTGGCTCCTCTCTGCACCCCAACGCACACAACCAGCAAACAACCACAGATTTCTGCTGTTTTAGTTTTTTATTGATTCAAAATCATTTTAGTGTGAAAGATAACCAGAGCATAGACAAAATGCACATTTCAAAGGATGGTTTAATTGAAGGAGAAATACTATACAAACCAATCTGGTCATATGTGAAAATATAATTGCCAATTACCTGCCACTACTTATGAGTCCTTTGTAGATTTATTAATAAGTCTGTGCTGCAGAGGAAGTGTGGCACAGATTTGTTTTAAAATCAGCCACAGTGAATGATTTATGAGCACCAACAACCTATATTTTAATTCCAGACTTTGACTAGGCCACTCCAAAATCTTCATTTTGAGTCATTAATAGCTGGAGTTTCTTGGGCTCTTTGGATCATTGTTCTGAGTAATCCCAGTGCTTGAGGCTGATCTCACAAAGTGATAGCATGTACACTTTGTACATGCTGGTCAAAGTGCGTTGCTCTCTAAGAATCTAAGTAGAACGGGTCACAGCAGAGAAACAGAATACTTTGATTAAGAAGTTGGTTTGGAGAGGAGGAAGTATATACAGAAGTGAAGAAATGATCTGATTGCTACTGAAGAGGATTAGGGCCACCGAAACAAAAAAGAAGAAATTCTGATTTTAATCTCAGAATTCTGAGATTAAAGTCAGAATTCTGACTTTAATTCTGACTTTAATTCTGATTAAAGTCAGAATTGTTTGTTTTTCGGTGGCCCTAATCCTCTTCCGTAGATTGCACAGCTGAAAATTATCCCAAACGCTTTAAAATGGAACAAAAAAAAAGAGAACGATGAGCTTTGGATGGTGCTGAAGCAAGTAGATGAAGCCAAGAAATTGCTAAGAAACATCAAAAGTAAGTTTTACTGTTGCAAAAAGATTATATGGCCTGGAGAACACATTGACCTGGGACAAGATGACAACATTTTTCAAGTGATTAAAGCAAGATTTTTTGTTTTGGGCCAAGCGATACAACACTGTATTCCAGTGGATACAGTGTTGTAACCGAAGCATAGTGGCTGTTGAATCACGGTACGGGGATGGTTATCTTATTATGTCCTATTTTTATACTTTCTACATACAATGATCAATTTGAATCTGGAGTGCACAATAAATCGGCTGGCCGATAAATCAGTCAGTTTCCTTAATTTTGTGAGGTCAGTGATCGTTCTCAAAAACGGTGGTTTTACAGCTAATTCACAGGAGACCTACATCTTCAAACATTTTCAAAACTTCCTTTTTTTTTACAATCTAGAAAAGTCACAAATGGCATGTAGGAAGATGTGTTCTTATCAAGAGTTCAAAAGTTAATGCAGCTTTCTAAAAAAATATTTTAGATTAAAAATCACAACCTGAGAACGGTCTCCGTTTCCAGTCCATTGTGTCAAAATGTTGGTTTTAAGAGTTTTAGTGAGTAAATGTTTGCATCTGACTTGAGGACACGTTTTACTCATGGAATAAAAGATACAAATGCAGTTACAGGAGGTCATGATTTATTTATCCTTGTAAACTCCTTTTTAAATTTGTTTTCCAGCTCAGGGACCAAACGCCTTGAAGCCTGGGAAGTGCTGCTTTCACTTCTTCACAGGCAGGATTCCCGTCGGCGAGATTCGGTCCATTGCCAAAACTCACGAGAGCTGCTCCAAACGAGGATTTGTGTAAGTTTTTTGTCTCACTGATAGTCCAGGTTTATGCAAAGAGCGTTTGAGTAAAGCAGACTTCTCCTTCTGCAGGATCAACACCCCGCGAGGAGACTACTGTGTGAACATGAATCAGAAATGGGCCATCAAAGCTTTCCTGAAAACCCCAAAAGTCGCCACGTCCACTTCGCTTCCGGTCTAAACAGCATGAAGAACGTCACTCTGCAGTGTCACAGCAAGGTTCAAAACTTTCTGTTCACCACTGAGGAAACAAAACAGCTGACAGATTTTGACTGTAATCTTACATATATCCTAAACATGTCTTATTTTACTTTGTATGCAGCTTACACATAAATATATATTAGAGTGCTACTTTTGATACGTTACTATTAAAGTTTTATTTCACAAGAATGAGACTTGATTCATTAATAAATTGCAGAACAGTGAAATGTTATGAATTTAATGAGTAAGCAAGCAAACCTTATTCATATAGCATTTTTTATGGGTCAGAAACCACAGAGTGGTTTACAAAATATATTGAATAATACAAAAAAAAATCAGTTTTGTAGGACCATGAAATAAATGGCAAATTACAAAATTTCCAATTTTGCATTATTGCATGAACCTCTGCAATAATCTTGATTTGGTAGATATGTAACGACTCTAGAAAGCCGATTTAAAAATATTCTGTGCAAACAAAAAATTATTAAATGCATGTTTTCCTCAGTCCTATTCACTTTTTAAATTACTGAAATACAATGATTTGATATATATATATTTTTTTACATAAATGCACATGTGGACAAGTAGATTGGGAAAATTCAAAACTAAATGTTAATTTGTTCATCTTTTCCCTTAAAAAAAAACCTCTCCAAAATTTTACCTCAAAAATTGCAATAAAAAGTTGGAAATGATTAAAATTTAGGTGTTTCCAGAGAAAAACCAAGAAGCAGATGTTGTTAAAGCATAACTTTAATATTAACCATGTACAGTTAAGAGACAGAACACATGATAAACAAAGAAGAGAAGAAACACAGTATTTATATATAAAAAGAAAATATTACAAATAAAAAATACAGCTAAACTGATGCATTTGGGTCAGTCGTTGAAGTTCCTTATGATCTCAGATTTGATGCAAAATAATAAAAAAGGTCTTTAAGGGGACAGATGTGTAGATGGATGTGTTTACATATGGTTTATTAAGACACGATGCAAAACAAAAAAGAATGAAATAGAAGAAAAACAAACGGAGGAGCCTTGTGTATGCCGACAGATGGATATAGTTAATGCTTTATGTGCTGCAGGTTTGTCCCTTTACTGATCGACTCAACACAAATTCAGATTCTTTATATTCAACTGTACATAGAATATTTTTTCAGTCATATGAAAATAAAACATTACAACTCTGAGGAAAAAAATTGAGATTTTAATCATATGAACTTTATTGTTTATCAACTCAAAAAGTGTTTTTTATTTGAAAAAAAAAAAACAAAAAAAAAAACACTTTGGTTTATTGGGCAAGTTTCTTTAAATGGTCATAAAGATAAATTTTGTAATTTGGCCAAAATCTGAAGATGAAGGTTCAAGGTCTATGACGACGACCGTCACACACACACACCACAATATTAAAAACATTTCTATTTACTGCGACAAGGAGAGATTTCACACCAATTTGGCTTTTGCATGACATCTTAAACAGATGGAAGTAAAAATATATGCGGGCAGAAGAACGAGCCCGTCTTTGTTTTGTTTCAGATGAACAAAAATCTCTACGTTATTGAGTATTTGATAAAATAACAGACCTGCCACCGCACAGTGAATCATGTCTAAACACCCCGACCTGCCAGAAGCCACAACTTCACACCTGATTATTTATAGAAACTGGTTTTAATTTGAAATGTGTTGAGAAAAATGCAGCAAAAATTAATCATTCTGTTTTATTATGGGAAATAAAATTTATACAAGTATGCAATCCTTAAATTTATGGACTTAAAAATGTGAAATTCATCATACAAAAAGAAAAACATTTTGATTTAAACTGGTTAACTGGACAAAAATGCTAAATACGAGAACATTATATTTCATTTAAATGTGATCTTTGCGTCTGTTAACAGAAGATATTTTTAACAAGAAAAAACAAAAATGGTTATTTTGGGGGGAATCTTTTGCCAACATACGGTTTAAAACTCAGTTATAGAATCATATTTTCCTAGTTTTAGTTACTCTTTCCTTTGAAGGAAGTAAAATCCTGAGTCAGGTGGAGATGTTGTAATAGCCGACAGCAGCTGAAGGTTAAACATCTGGTCTGTCTGCAGCTGGAGGAAGCAGGTCCTGATGGAGCATTTCTCCGAGCTGCATCTATCGGACCTCGCTGCAAATCGCTCAGCGAGGGCTTAAGGTGTCGAATTCATAACGGTTAAAAGAAACCAGTCGCTCGTCTGCAGACCTATGAACAACTACATGTTTACAAATGGCTATGCATGGTCCCTGCCACGTGTCAACTCCGAGGAAGTCCCCTCTTTGTCTAGAAATACAAGAAAATAGAAAAGCACAAACATGCATTCCTCATGGGAACCAGAAGCGCTGCAGAGACGAGTCTGCTTGTGTGTCGTGTGATATGAGGAGGTGGAAGCTGATTTCTGACTGAGAGTGCGGTCTCAGGCCCACAGGACACGAAGACTTCAGAGGAGATGGAGAGGAAGAAGAGTTTGAAACCAAACCGGGAGGTCGACTCGGGCTTTAAAAGATTTTTCCTTTCTTCTTGTTCTTCTCCATTGTCCTGGGAGAGAAATAATTAAATTATGTTACAGACAGAAAAAATACATATTTATGCCTAGAGATGAATATTTTAAATAATGAAAGACATTTAGAAGGGAAAAAAAGCACATTTAAGAAGAATTACATTAAAAATTTGTGTAGAATATTCTTTTAATGCCTATAAATGGTATTTGTAAATAAACAGGACCATAAAATCCATGTTCAAATAAACTCTGATGTTTTAAACTGTGTTTACTTTTCACATGTGGACTCAATTTCCAACGGAAAAATAAGACTAAATAACGTTTGGATAAATGTGAGTCAAATTCTTAAAAAGGTCACCAGGGGGTCACTTGTTTGTCTTAAGCAGAGGATCATAAAGTTACTTCAAACACCACAGTATTTGGCTCTTTTTGGAAGACCAGAAGGTGACCAACATGACATCTAGGTGTTACTGACTTGGAGGCGTCCAGTTTCTGCTGCTCCAGGATTCTTTGCTGAGCTTCCCAGTTGGCCTTCTCGTCCTCAAACACTCGCCTCTTCTCCTCCAGCTCTTTGTACTGGGCCTCCAGGTTCCTCTTCATCTGCTCGTGGCGCCTCTCCAGCTTTGGATTAAAAATAGCAGAGAGTCACTCTGACACTCTGAATTAAGCTTAATTCTAGATGCCGTCACTGAAATTTGAAAATGGGAGCTGATGAGAATTAGCAAGAATGACGTAGTTTTCAGTATTTACAGACTCATGTAACAGTTTCATTGTTATCCTCATTTCCATGCCTCTTTTTAATTTGTTTAATAATATTAATTAAAATAAGTTCCTGCTGATTTGAAACTTTTGTTTCTTCAGTATGAGCAGCACACCAACCTCAGCCTCTGAATCCTTCAGCTTCTGCTTTTTCTCCTTAACCTTCATTTCAAAGACCTGCTCCATCTCTGCCTCCATCTTCTTCATCTTCATCACGTGCTCCCTGCGCTCCTCCTCCATCTGAGCCAGAGGACTTCTGTGGATCATGGAAATAAAGTAAAGATTAAAGTAGTAGCAGAGCAGGACCCTGGCTTCCATCAGCAGAAACTGATCTGACACTGAGTCACTCCGTAATAAACTCCTTTAAACTGACTCTATAAATCACAAACATTAAGTTACTGTCACCCATAACAAGCAGAATTTCATTGTTTTCATATCTGCATAGATATTTAGTCATTTCTCCTGTCAAGTGTAATTTTGAACACTGAGGTCTTACTTTGTGAGTTGTCCCTTGGCCTTTGAGGTGTCCACCCCGTTACAGGTGACAGCGGCCAGTTTCTTACTGCGATAGTTCTCATAGTGGACGTTGTTGGTGACGTCCTTCAGGTCCTGCATGTGGGTCCTTTGGAAGGACAGAAAGACAATAAACAGACATGAATGCCTCCCAAATCCACCGGAATATATAAGGATTTTCTTTTGATGTCTTCAGTGTTTTTAATGCGATTTATATCTTTCCCACTCATTCTGAATTGTCCCGTCTGAAATTTGCTAAACAAAAACTTTCCTTTAAGAATGACTGTGAAAATAAATACATTTTCCATCAATACATAAATGTAACGAAACAGATAATTTATTGCAAAATTTTTTTTTGTTGGTCATTTATATAAAACTGAAGCTCGTTATAGGGATAAACACTACTAATTTAAAATAAATGCATAAATTTCTGACAAATCTAATCGTTCCACTTAGTTTAATAAACCAAAAACTCCCACATTTTCTTTTCTGTAAATGCCTCAGCAAATAGGCATTTGATCTGATTTATGTTTAGGAAAAAAGTGTATAATCGTAATTCCCACATTTTCTACCAGACTCAACACTCTATTAATAAACCTGCAGCACTTTCTGTTATCCATCTCTTGGACTAAAACAAAGCGATTACACTCAGAACCAGCAGGACAAACATAAAAGTGATGAAGTAAAGCTGTGTTTCTCACCGGATCAGCATGTTGCGCAGCACCGTGAAGTCGCAGTGCTCTCCATTCTCCACTGAAACAAAGCAACAAAGAGGAAAACGCAGCAGCAGTGAGAGACACAAACATTTTAACATCGATGCCTCCCATCAAATCCATCCTCAGTGTGTCTCAGAGGAAACTGAGGCAGAAACATGAATATCTACCAGCTTCTGCAGCGGATTTCCAGTCGTCTGGGATTTGTTTGCTCTCCAAACAGACTGAGACCAACACGATGTTAAGAATGTTATTTACAGTAACTAGAGCAGGGATTGAGTAATGTTACAGTAAAACAGAGATATTAAAATGGAAATAGTTATAAAACTAACAGAAGACAACGTGTTCATTCATTCAGCAGTTCTAGAGGAAGGGGTCTCCTACGTTTAAAGTGTGAGTAGTATCAGTTGTAGTAACATGTTTACTGAAAACAAAGGGCAGAAGGATCACAGACTGTGATCAGACAGGATGGTTTCATCTAGAGTTTGTAATTCAGATTTTGAAGCATCAGCATACATGCTGCAGTTTTCTCCCACAATCATAATGTCTGAAATGATTCCTGAGGGAAAAAAAGTCTTACAGTAAATTTTATTGTTTGAATGATTTCATTAAAATAAGCCTAGTTTCACTACTTAAGTTTCTAAATGAAAGTCTTCTCACAGCGTCACTAAGAAGCCCAGAGCAAAACACTCAGAAAGTCAATGAGCCTCTGAGGGTATCTGTATGTGCACTGCTGCCACCTACAGGACAACCTGAGGACAAACCTCTGCTTAATCAGACCGTTCCAGTTTTGCTCCTAATCAATAATGATAAATTGGTAAATCTGCTGGACTCCAGCCAAAACAGACGGAACAATGCCAAACCCAAACCCACAGGAAAATCAATTATATATATATATCTTAACTGATCCACTTCACATCTACATTACATTGCATTGGTTTATCAGATAAAATACCAGTACATTGTATTGAACTTTGTGGTTATTTTACATAAAAAGGTGAAAATTATTTCTTTAGGGCACTACATGTAAAAAAACAAGCATCAAGACTAACACTGGAACCAGTTTGAACTAATCTGGCATTTGATGCAAAAATGTTACTTTCGCATGCTTTAGCTTTGTTTATATAGGAAAAGAAAAGCGTCCCATCCAATCACAGTTCTCTACTGGACTCTCAGATGCAACACAAACAGAGGTTTTGTGGGTGAAACAACAGCTGCTCACATGTCACGGTTCAGTTAGAAGGTTTATACTGAGACAAAGACGATAGGGTTATAAGGTCAGACGGGATTCTGGAAAAGGACTGCAGATAGACTACTGCTCAGGTTGAACACGGTGGATCTCCAAGCCTCCTCTTCATTCAGAACGTTGCTCCTTCTAGTTTAGCCTCCAACCAACTCAGCAGCACATCATCACCAGTGGGGGGGAGGGAGGAAGGAGGACACCTTACCATTGATGAAACTTAAGCTGACGTTGCCCTTGGCCTTCCAAACCAGCCATTGACCTCCTGTCTCTTCTAGAGGAGGGAGTTCTGACGAAGGGGAGGGGTACGGTTTTTGAGTTACTGTGTGCGCCCAGCGAGGGGCTAAATCTGGGTCTGGAGCTGCTGGGATGGGTGCGGCTCACACGTGGCCCAGAACTGGCCAGCATTTGGCCCAGATTCAGCCCAGATTTGGCCCGGCTCAAACACCAAAACCTGCATGTGACCAAACTGACTGGCTAAGGAGCACAGGTCTCTGTAGGGGGGAAGGGGGGTCATGGTGGTTGGACGAGGGTGTTTTAGGAGGTTCTGTGCATGACCAGCAGGGGGTGCAAGCCTCAGTAAGGGACAAGGAAGAGGAGCTATGTGGGGGGGCTGAAGGTCAAAGAAAAAAAAAAGTTTCATCTATGAAAATAAAGATCTTATTTATTAATAAATGACAGAAAACACCTGATTGCTGCTGCTGCTTGGTTGTCTGATATAATTTTTTAAAAGTTAACCAATCAGAATACAGTTCCAACTGAATCAGGTATTTTCAGTGTTTTTATATACTAGACTGGGTTCATTTAGGCTATGATGATGAACTGCATTAGTTTAATGAAAAAAGAGGACAGCCTTTTGTTTAATACATGCAGAATTACATTTGAGCAGGACGTCTTTCCACCAAGTTAAAGCTCTAACATTCAAACTGTGAATGCTAATGAGTGAACATTTATGACAAGCCACGTTACCTTACTTCCCTAAATGAGCTGCTACATGGCCTGCTAGTACACCGACATACCCTCAGTTATTCATGAAACTATAAGCAATGTGTTAGCGGATGTTGGATTCCAGTCCTTGATCCAAAGACACAGCAGGGCCTTCTCACCATCCTCCCTCCGCACCATTCAGCTCAGCCTGCGGCATCACAAGCTGAGCTGCAGGGTGAATTGGGGCTCACGTTTAAGAGCGATGGCGATGTGTTTAAACGCCCTGGGAGCAAAGAAGGAAACCGCAACGTTAGGGTGACGTTTCTGTTGCAGATGGGGATTCAGCACCAAACAGCCTCTAGTTCTCTCCATGACTATTTACAGCATCAGACCTGGGAATAAACCTCATCTCCGGGCAGATCTAAGACTTTTACTGCTTAAAAATGATCTTTCAGCTCTTTTTCAAGCAGACAGTTTGCACACTGTGTCAGCAAGCAGCATCAGGAAAAGCACCTTGCAGGATCTTGTAATACGTCAAAAAGATGGAAGCAAGTTGCTGGGAGAACTAAGACTAATGCACTAGATCATTCAGACCGATCTGAAAGGCAAATGTAATCTAGATTCATCTAGATAAGTTTGTCAGAGATTACGCATAATTAATTTACTGAAGTGTGAAGGAGACTTTTAGTCTATAGCCCAAGTCTGATTCGAGCATTGGTTGGACCATCAGCCTGATGATGTGACAGCAAAGCAAATGAAAAGTGGAGGGAAAGGAGGGATGGGCAGATTCTGACAGGAGGGAGGTGGGAGTTTACATCGAGGCAAGAGGTGTAGGGGTAAAAAGTGAGGATGAAATAAAGTGAAAGATGGTTTTGTTTACCAAAAATGCCCTCTGTCAGTCATGGAATAAAGTAGACAAAGAGCAAAAATAATAAAAGGAAAAAAAAAAGAGAGAAAAGAAAGAATGAGACAGTGAAAGACTGATACATGGTCAACCACAAAGCAACAAAAAAGGTATTTCACTTTATTGTCTTAATATACAGAGTACTGACTTTCTGAAACATCACAAAAAGGAAAAGAGGAACAGTTCATAGTGGCTGATAGTGAGGATGTGTGATATACCAGAGGACTCTGGGTCTTTTTTTCCCTTTTCCAGAATCCTCATCAGGATCAACTCTACCAAACAAGTGTGTACACCGGTGCAGAAGGGAAGGGAGGTGGGAAATAACTAACCGGATAACCTCTCACTTGTCAAAATTCAACGCTATACACATCAAATCTGTGGTTAAGCTGATAGCTCAGGCTAAAAACGATTCATAAACACTGAAATGATTTAAGAGGAAATCAAAGAGTGATGGAGATGAGTTCAGTCCAGGGAGTTTTGTTTTTGTTTGGTTTGATTTACGATTAACACATATTTTCCTGACTCGGTAAATCAATTTCTTCTTCTTCGTAATATAGTTTGATTGGACAAAAAGAGCCACAATGCCTTTGGTTCCCTTCTGGGAATTTAGCTTTTTGTCAATTCCAATTAGACTGAACTGCTTAAAAGCAAATGATGTATTCACATCACAAAGTTATACAACTACACTAAACTTACTCTGACAGTACTAGGACTGTAGGTAAAGTAGGTAAATTAGTTTTGAAGAATAGCTTCAAACTGTCCTATCATTATGCTGAATATGGACTCCATATGTACTTGTAAACAATCATAGCAGCTCTAAATAAGGTTTGGCTGATCAACATTTTGACAAGTTAATGCATTACCCGGTAATAAACACACAGAGTGGACACAAAGGGTCACTGTGGAGAACATGCATTGTGTGCCATTCTTTCTGGAAAAATCATGCCTCATCTGTCCAAACAGGAAGTACAGCCTGTGGGATACTTCCCAAGCACTTCCATCTTTAAACAGCAACATGTTTGAGCCTCTTTCTGGCACGACTCCCTGGCTGACAGAGTGCAAGCGAGAGTTCACACACAACCAAATTAGAAACCTTACAGAAACTTAAAGCACTATGTGGGTTTCTCATCCGTTTGGTTTAGCTAAACACTGCTTATAGTCGCCTGTGTCGTTTAAAAACTCAGAACCTTTTTGCTCTCTTCCAGACCTGGCCCTGAGTAAACCTACCTTCTGCCACGCCCCATGGGTACTGGCGACCTCTGACCTTCTTGCCGTTCACCTCTACAACCACATTGCTGCCAACCACAGCCAAAGGCATCTTTTCCTAAAAGGAGAGAACGAAAAACAGCAACATACAAACAAAGAAACAAGAAAAAGTTGATTTCAGAATTTACAATCTTGCAAGGTTACTTGGTTCCTTCAACAGGCCAAACTGGGAACATCTAGGTTTGGATACAGTGAAAGCTCATGAAACACATCTGAACATAATCTTTTCTGAATGAGGATGATGGCAACACCAAGTAGAAAACACAGCCTGCTGTACGCCGGCCTGCACCCAGCGAAGGCTCCACATGTTCCACAATTTAAAGTGCAGCTGGGAGTGATTACAGCCTGTTTTATTCTCTATTTAGTGATATTGTAAGTCAACTGGTCAAACAGGTGGGTGTTAGGTCATTAATATTTCACTACTCTATGTTTCTAGTAAAGCAATCATAATGTATATGATTAATGTAGTTTCACATTTAAATAATTTTGAGCGTTGTGTGTTTTCACAAATGTGACCTAAGGGTTCTGTTTCGCACTATAAAATATTTATATGGTATTTTATGTGATGGGAGCAGTAATAGCGCCATAAATCTAGAATATGTTCTGACCTTATATGACACTGGAACGAAATCAGGAAACTAAGAGAAGAGATGGTGTTTGAATCTTTATATTGTGGAGACGTTGGGAGCTGCAAATGCCAAGAAAGTGTGTTTGATCTTTAGCAACCAAAGAGCTCAAAACCTATATTTTAAACCACTATTATTCATGATTGGCTACATGGAGTGGGAGTCACTTGTATGTTGTTGAAAATAAATATCTGCACATAAAAATGTAAAAACAGCCCGCCACAGTTTTAACCAGGGCCTGTGTAAGTTAGGGTTAAACACTTCAATCATTCAAGAAGGAGCATAGCTTGGATTGATAACCATGTGATAGTGAGACAGTAGTCTAATTAGTTTTGGACTAATTTTTGCCTCAACAACTAATCTCACAAAAATTTAAACCCATTTTGTTACTTATTTTGTTACTCTTTCCAAATTTGTGTCACCATGGTGCTTCTAAATTTAAAAAGTTGTATCAGAAGTCGTAGTGATATGTAATAATGACCCTATAATAACAATTACCTTGATCTTTCGGATGAGCTTGTTGTCTTCGTCGTCCTCAGTGTCGGGGAACTCATAAATCTTTATTTTGTGCTCCTGAATCTCTTTCATGATCTGCAATTGAGTGAGCGACTCACAATCAAAGGTATGAGACCCAAAGACATGAAATACAGTACAAAGCTTAAATTGGTTAAAAGTCAGAATAAAGACAGTTTTGAAATTTTCAGGGAAAATTTGGGATTTATTAGAAACGTTTCCTTGAGACATAAGAAATAATTTGACTTCATTTTCCTCTGACTTATAGAGGTCAATAAAGGGCATCTAGTCGGTTTTTTTGTTGAATATTTTTTAAGACATATTTTTAAAACCAGGATCTTAAGCCAAACACACACACATACGCAAACCTTACAGCAGTCTTATAAACAAGCAGACTATTAAGCATAAGTCTCTACCTGTCCAACACCACCATCTAGCTGTGAATTTTAGAAATAAAAAGAAGTAATCAATATGAAACTGTTCAAACACACTCCCCATTTTCTAATGATATGACAAAAATATTAAGCTCGAGCCGTTTTGTAACAGAATAAATATTTTTTTTTGGACTTAAATTGTGGTAAATGATATTTAATACCAAGTAATATATCACAAACACAAACCTGTTTTTTAAACAGCTGACACTCCTCGGGGGTCAGTGTGTCTGCTTTTGCAATAAGAGGAATGACGTTGACTTTGTCGTGGAGCCTCTTCATGAATTCAATATCCAGAGGCTTTAAACTGAAGTGGAGAAAAAAACACAGGAAAGTATTAAAGTCAAAAGGAGATAATTAACATACAGACCCTCATTCATTCAAATGTGTCAGAATGCGTACGCAAGTTTACTTCTTGTATTAAGTTATATTTACTGAGTTTTATTTATTAATTAACTTTGAAGATTTATAGGCAGAGCAGTAAAAGGCATTTCAAATGGTCAAATCTCTGACTGGCCTGTACAGTAAGAATACATGGCACCTATAATAATCTACTAAATATTCTATGACTCCACTCTGAGTGACTAATTATTGATTAATAATGTTCTGTACCCTCTGCACAGAACATTAAATACCACAGGATGATGACAAGCATATGATGTTTAAGGAGGTTCTTTGAATGTAACCAAAGCAGTGAGGATTTTCTGGAACTATCCTGTTAATATGTAATACTATTACTAATGTGTCGTAATTGGTAATATTCTGTTAATTTAGTCTGTCAAGGCATGTCTTTGGTCCACAAAATCTAGAACTGAATTCAAAAGGATTGCAAGATGACGCTGCGTAGTGCAGGTGGTGGGCAGATGAGGGTTTTGGTGACACTGGGATGTTTCAGCGACAGCTCGAGGATGAGTGCTTAAGAGGAAACAGCTCTGCTTTGGATCAGAGCAGGAGGAACTGCGCTGCACATGCCCCAGAAAGTGTGACATCATTCTTCACAATTATTTATTTATTTATTATTTTATATATAAAATGTCAATATAAAGCTTTATCTTTCTACAGTTCTTTTGTCTAATTTGATTTGCTGCTCTGCAGATTGTTGAACCAATGGAAACATACTTCTAACATGTGACTGGTACATATTTCTCTTTGACAAATGTGACAATAATAGAGTACTAAAAAGTTTGTAAAAAAAATGCTTCTGCAGAAGCCCTTTAAAAGGGCAGTTGGAGCAGAACGAGCTCCAAATGAGAATCAGCTCTGTAGTCTGTCTCTGGAGCTCGAGTCTGAAGATTCAGGCTCAATTAAATGCTGAGCTGCCACATTCATCAGTGAACTTTACGTGGGGTCAGCAGCGCTGTCAGGCAGTGTTACTCACAGTAAAAATAAATCCAGATTAATGAATCTAAATCTTACTACTCATTGCACCACTTTGCAAAGAAGTTGCAGTGCAGTGGGTCACCAGCAGAGGGCCACGGAGAACAGAAAGTTAGACCAAAACAAAGGAAGAGAACAAACAAGCCATCTGTCCCTGCAGGGTCTTCACTACTGAATGTCAAATAAGTCTTCTGCTTAGTTGTGTCGCCTGACACAATGAACTCAGAGAGTTGGTGTAGGAAGGCAAATATGTGCTCCATTACAGTGAAAACAATTGTATATGATTAAATAGGCAGTAAACAGTGGAGTCTGTATGGATGCAGTTATTTCTATTTACGCAATTAAACAATGCCTGATTTGTGTGTATTCAACTGTGGAAGCTTGTGAAAAAACAGCTATAATAGACAAGATGTGTGCAGCAGACAAAAAGAAGACGATGAAGTTTGTGTCCTGCTGTTCCAAAAGTGATTTGAGTGTAAGCAGCTCCAGATAAAACAGGAGTCAGGTTGTCTGCGCTCAGACTTAAGGGAGACAAGATATTGAGTGTTCAAGAATTTCAGTGAATTAGAACTCGTAAATTAGCTGAAAACACTGGCAGTGATTTAAGAAACCATCAATAAAACCCATTTCAGCCAGACAAAATTTCATCCGCTGATGGAACTTTTTTGGAAATCCACCCATTGGAAGACGGTCGAGCCTGGAAACACGCCTGGAGCTTACCTCTAAAACAAGATTTATACGTTTTCCAATTTTACAGCTTTCTGTGAATTGAGGAAGGAGCGGCTCTGAAGCGCGTTTCAGCTGTTCGGCGGACAAGATTTAAAAGGGGAAAGGCGGCTGCTTTGAAACTGCACTTGCGTCGTCGTCTCTGAAGTTACAGTCAAAGACATTTAGAGGGTATGTTGAAAAACTGAACCTGATTATTTACAATTTTGTCAGTCTGTACAACATATGAACATACATCTAGGACAGAAAGATAGCTACTTGTGTGAGTTTTTACAGTTTTTAAAGTGCAGGAGTTATTTTGCATGCACTCTCATAATCCCATTGTTAAAAGCTCTGCACAAACTGAGTAATTTAAGCAGTAATGTATGGTCTATTTGCTCTGCATTATTGTGCAGCTGAGTTGTTGTTGAAAAATTCTGCCAGTTTAACAGACAGAAACATGCATGACACACTGTGGCTGCTGCCATTCAAATATTTACATATTAATGCAAATTACACACCTGGCAGGAGATTAAACTCCAGAGATTTATTCACACTCCAGGGATCATTCAAATCCCTCCTTAAAGCCAAAATGGATAGATGGATTTAAAGTTGTACAAATCCACAGCTGCACACACACACACACAGGTTTCAAGATGACAGAAGAAGGCGTTTGTCTGCCTTTGTGAGCATCTATGACTCTCCATTCTAATTGGCTGATTCAGTGACGGTGAGCGGATCTTTTCTGAGCATGTGCAGAACTAGGTTATATAACCTTTGTGGGTCAAACCTTGGCTGACTGCCTCATCATCTGTAACACAGGGATGTGCAAGCATTCCCTACATCCGTCTGTACGATGGTGTCCAGACAAACATGGTGGCCATATTGAAATCACTTCCTCCAAATAAAAGTCTCAGATCAGCTCATATTTCATGCTGTACTCACCCATGTCCAGAAGGCGCTATGAAATACAGGCAGCAGTGAACTCTGTTATCCGGCATGGATCTACGGTTCACCCTCGACTCTGCGTTCAGGAAATCCTCAAACTTGCTGTCGATATAATTTATGACGGGCTGCCAGCTGGTGAGATGGAGGAAACGGTTCAGAGAGGAATACTGGAAAAGGTGAAAACATGCGACTATTGGCATTTCGTACCAATTGCTGTTGTCGACCGCATCTCCAAAGCCTGGCGTGTCCACGATGGTTAGTGTCAGCTGGACGCCGCCTTCCTTGATCAAAACTTTAGACTGCTCAACCTAAAACACACAAACACACACTTTTGAATAAATGTGACTGCACTAACAATAATCTACAGACTTCCTAACCCCCTGTCTTGGGGGTACAGACAATCAACAGCAAGGAAAAATGGTTTATTTGGTCATGTACCAGTGTTAGTGATATAGTCCAGGATAGTGGGGAGTTTAACTGAAGCAGAGGTGAAGTCAGTGGTATCACAGTTTCTTTTTTAAGGTGTCGAAGGGTAAGTGAAATATAAATTATATGTGTTATAGGCCAAAACAATAATTTTATATCAAAATCAGATATCAAAATTATCTTATTGGGACACTCCCAATAAATACTGACCTGGGAGTAGGCGGTGGTCCCATGAGCATAATTCAATGAAAAGGCAGAAGGAGAGACGAAAAGATGGATGAGGAAGAACACAGATGGAGTTTAACTCAAAATAATGAATTAAACGATGGATGGGAAGGAAACACAATTTAGACATGGACATAAAGTCTGGAAATGCAAATATTTGTCCATACTATTCCAGACTTTGTAAACCCTTAAATCAAATTCTCTACTTTTCCGGACAGCATAGGAACATTGATGGCATGTATATTTATTTGAAGGATGTGTATTCATGAGTTAACCTTATTTTGAGGATTTGGAGTCAATCAACAAAGACCTTTTGAGAGGTGAGAAATATTGTTGTCTGTTCTGCAAAACAAAATTAAAGGCCATTTCCATTTCACGTCCCTCCATTCCCAAATTCATAAATCAATGCAAAGTTTATTCACGATGACACATATTCAAGTAATTTTCTCTAATTAATACCGGTTAGCAGCATGTGAAGGCAACTTTGTATGGATTTTGTTCTGTTTGGACATGTGTTTCATAGCAGACATTCTGGACATGCACTCTCACAGCTGGAAATGAGAAGAGCGGAGAAGTGTTTGTCCAGAGAGCCGAGGAGAACGCCATCCAAAAACTACAGTTTGGAAACTTGCCGTCCTGTTCACAGCCAGTTTAGAAAGGCATTAGTCTGGCAGACTCATTTTTATGTAAAATCTGAAACATGTTTACTCAACTGTATCCAAACTGAAGACAATGAAAAACAATAAGTAAGAAACTCTTCAACATGCTGAGGCATTTCCTAGATCTGAAAACTAACTGATGAATTCCCAGGCTGCCTTTCTAAGCTAGCGTCCAGTTTGGGAAATAGCTTGAAAATTTTTGCAGACAATTTGCATTCGTGCATACACTTCTGTGGAAGATTCACAGAGGGAAAAAAAAACAGAGCTGACTCCAAAGGAGAGCAGTCTGGATGCTGGATTTATACATTATACACTTCCACATAAAACAGTAACCACCTGGATTTAATAAAGGAAATATGTAAGAATCTCCCATTGGACAGTTATGGCATGGTTTATTATGTTCCCCCTAGCAATGAGTTTTTAACCACAACTCCTGCTCACCAATGGACTGGTCACCCAAGTGTCCAAACTTTAACCCTATTAATAGTTGGTGGAATGTGCTTTAGAAGAATTTGTGCTGCAATCTGGCTCTCACGTCTTCTCAACAAGATACTACTGAAAAATAAATAAAATGGATGGAAATAAATGATATTTCAGAGACCTATTGCCTCAATGAATCAAAGCAAAAGGCGGTCCAATTAAGTAATAGGGTGTGTTATTCTTTTGGAATAGGCAGAGAAACAGGTGGGCAATGATTGATCTCCAAAGGCATTTTTTCCTATTAGATTCTACTAAAAGTGCACAGTTACATTATGACTAGTATGCAATAGTGACCTTATTTAGTTTAAGTGAAATTGTAAAAACTGGCACAATTAACTTCATTATTAGCTTTATTATGCCATAATACACTGAAGTCAGAAAAAGTAAAAAACTAATTAAGTAAACTGACGTTAGAAAATGGATTGATTCTTGCAAGTGGCCTCAGGTTGAAACAGAAAAGCTGCTCCTCAGTCACACAGATTCTTTGTTGCTTTTTGCTGCCTTGCATACTTTCACAGGCCCATCTGGTTATTTTCAGATCACCCTTTAAACTTGAACTACGGCCTTTTAACTCCAACACAAACATTCTTGGGTTTCCACAAACCCTGAGATAATCTGTCGGACTTTATAACTGAGCATATATATCACGCACCGCAGTCATTTGACATATCTGAGTTTGACTGATCACACGTCATGTGTGTTCAAATGAACGTGTTTGTGCGTGAAATGTCAGCCGTCCCGAAACCAAATCGGCTATTTCAACCGTTTCCGTAAGGGAAAACAGATTGGGAGAAAGCCTCAAAAATTTCCCCTCAGGCCCTAAAGCATCATTTAAAAAGAAATCTGATCCGTGAGCGACAAAACATGGTAGATTTTTCTGTAATATAAATACTCTGAGCCGGTCAGCCTCAGACCACAGAGGCCTTTTCCAACACGCCTGCAGACACCAACTCCTACTTGGAGGGGAGAATATAAACCCACGCCACAGTCACAGCATGCATGGGGAGAGGGAGGTTAAGGTTCTTCAGTCAAAGACAATGAATGCAGCATTGTTCTCATGCACTGACTTGATTGTGATAAAGCTTCTATGCTGAAGAGATGCAAAGGGAAATGTCATCTACCATCACTTTGTACAGCAGGTCATATTTTAGATATTGCAGCTGCTTGAAAACTAAACAACTTTCTCTGTTTCAGTAAAATGAGAAGTTATGATTGACCGCAGTGCAAAACTTGAAAATGAATGAAATTAAAGGCAGCCTCTCCACTTAGTCAAACAATAAGAGATTGGGAAAGCACCCTGGATCTCATTTATGTACAAGAGGCATAGATATTGGGTGTGGTAATGATTGTAGAAGCAATGACTGATGAATCTGTGGGAACACTGGCTGATCTCAGCACACACTCAAATATCCAACAGATCTGGTGGCAGATTTACATACCATGGTTTATGATAAGATTTAACGGCCACGCACACAGAACGTGACACAAATGAATGAAGTTAATAAATGTTTTTCTTAAATTTTTACTGGCAGTATCTCAATAAACAAATGAGTAAATGACGTCTCTGAAAATATTGTGCATATTTTAATAGCCTTATCTAGCCTGCTGTGTTTGTGATGTTCTATAGCTACTGCGCTTCCTCCCACTTTGAGTTTTTATTTGCTATTCTGATTGGTTCTAAACTAAGATTCAGCATGAAATTTTAAATGTAAACGTCCTACTTATTTTCAGTTATATTCCTTGTTGGATCACTTTCATTTAAACCATTTGCTAAGTAGAAAGAGTCATGCAGCTGAAGGGACCTCAGAAAATGTGAAGAACTACAGCCAGGCTTGTAATTTGGATTAAACGGTGCTCTAGATACCACAAACTGATTCTTTCTGAACAATCACACAGTGCAGAAGAGTTTTCTCACTCACCAACCCACACAGAGGCACTTCTAATCAGCTGAGCAGCAAACTGAATAGCATCCTTTCAGAGAAGGAAAAGCTGTGGGGCCTGTGTGTGTTTGTGTGGGTGATACTTGTTTGTGTTTAGGTCTAAAGACAATGCAGTGCTGGTGTAAAAAAAGTGTAAATTTTTTTACAAATGGGATTTACGAGTGTGTGGGCTGGGTTTGAGATTGGGCCACAGGATTTATTAACCACACAGGGTAGTTTTCCAGCTTTAAGGCAAGGGCTGATGAAGGATTGACAGAATGGTGTGATGGTTCGGGAAAACATTTCTGACCTTAAAGTGACCCACACAAACCTTAGGGAGATATAATTGATCTCCGACCAGATGCCACGTTTTCTTTTTAAATCCTGTCACATCTTATAAACTTATCATTCCCAATACCTTCTGACAGACACCAACTATACCATGTTTGACGTCTTCCTCACCCATCATTGCTTCTTCCTCCCCTTTCTTTAAATTCCTTCACTTTCCTTTTGCTTCTATTGCCGTCTTCCACTTCCTGGTGGTTTCCCCAAAAACTCCTTAACTCGTTCCTTTTAACAAATTGCTTCTCTTCCTTCTTTCTCTATCCTTTCTTCCAACAGCAGCCTGCCTTCTCCTCTTTAGTTTGTCATAACCATAAAAGGACACAACTGAGCCTTGTGGCAGTTTTCCTCTTAGTTCCTCCATCCTCCTTTACCCCAACTGTTTTTCTTATTCTGCATCTCTGTGTCTTTTTTGGCTTGCGCTTCAACTCTTTAGAAACAATGAAAAGGAGAAAAGCAAAATGTAGTGCACAAAAACTCTGATTTTGCCTTCCAAAACAGCTGGTTGAGCAGAGATTCATCTGTCATGCAAGCTTGTAGATGGGCTCTGGAACCACACACAGAGGTCCCACCACTTTTAGGTAAAAAACAGCCTAAATTCAGACCACAGTAATCCTCAACATTAGTATTTTTATTTTTTAGGTTTATTAAATCATTGATTTTGCGGTTATGAGACTGATTTTTGTCAGATCGCAAGACTGGTTTATATATAAAAAAAATCTGAAATAGTATGACTTTTAAGCTTGGTTGAGCTGATGATCTGCACTGTTTCATTAAAATATATATATATAGTTCTTAAAGTCAATTGTGTCTCAACTAATCAAATCAAAAACATCTTTTAACTGTTTTGAGCTAGTGAGCCAGAAAATCAACCAGGACCTTTAGTTTAGAAACTATAGGCGTCTCCTTTTGGAGCTGATCTTTTAACCCTCACCACATTAAGTTTCTCCTGTCTTTTAAAGACAGAATTACTGGAAACCAAGCTGTCAGAAATGTCTGTTGTCTTTGACCTTTTCATACTCCCTGACTCGACATTACGTTATCCAGTTGCTGCAGGCAAAAACCACACAAAACGTCTGCGAAGACTCTGTCACAACTCAGGAATGTATGGTGCTGACATTTTTGCAGATATCTAACTCATCATTCCTATATCTGTGCTCACTTTTAGGGAGGAGGGTTGAATTTCCTTGTATATAAAGACAAATTAAAGAAAAACTAAATGAAACATTTCACATTTACACCACAGAAAATGTGCACCAAAGTAGTCCGAATTCGTGGTAGGGCTTTCAAATTAAGTCATAAATAATGCCCTTCATAATGTTGCGCTGATAAACATCTGGAAAACTTGGCAGCTGTAATGTCTGACTTGGACATACTGGTGCATTCCTTCAACTTTGGTTGGTTTATTTTTGATCCTCACACTCGACAACCAGCGACTCAGTTTGTTGTCCATCAAAATACTGCAACCTCAACCACAAGCAGAGTTTTTTTTTTTTTTTGGTTTACAAAGTCCATTTTTATGATGCTTTTAAATCTTTTAAGAAACCACAAGAAATGCGGTTTAAATCCAGGCCTCATAAATATTTAGACCAAAATAATGTTAAAAAGCTTGGCTGGATTAACTGATCTGAGCTTCACAGCTTTATCTGTTAGTTTTGGCAGGAGACAGAGTTTGAGGCAAAATGTATGCTGGCGTATCCATAACGCCTGTTTTATTAGGGTTCAAAAATGGAGAAATGAAGCAAATATTTCCATTCACCATGGGGTAAAGAGTAATCTTTAACTGAATTAATCAGAAAATAGGCTAGACTGCTGTGTCAGTCACTTCAATTAAATAAACTTTATAGGGCCCTTTTTAAATGGTCAAGTGTAACAATGTGCTTTGCGGAGCTTAAAAACAAAAAGAGAAAAAGAAAACCCACTGGAAATACGTTAAAAACTATCACTGACAATGAAAAAAAGATAGTGTAAAAGATTTGCATTTATTTTTGCAGAAATAACTTGTTACAAGAGTAACAGTTTAAAATATCTAAGCTAAAGAAAGGTTTGTATGCAAAGAACTTTGATTTTGAACAAAACTAAAAACTGTCCTAAAAGTCTCAAATTGGCTTGGTAAAAACTAGCCCCTTGTACAATTTTCTTCATACAGAGTCTGGACTCTCGTCTACTGAGAAGTGATTCCTGGAGACATGGACTGTATTGAGGTTTTAAATTTTACTCAATTGTTAATCACAAGCTAACATTTGCTTGTGATTAACTAATGCACCAGTTCAATGCCAAGAAGCTTACCTGAAATTGCCTGTGCTGTAAACAACCATCCTCCACCTCGCAGAGAGAAGTACTGATCCAAACGAGGCGGCTGTTAATGCTAATTAAATATTTGGAAGCATGGCCAACATGGACTTCCTCCACTGCCGTTGCTAAAACTACAGGCAGATTAAAATTCTAGCATGGAAAATCAACGTCATGATTCACAACTTCTCCTTCTGTTTCCTGATTGGCCCGGTATAAATCCGAGTCTAGGGGAGGAAGCCCAGACAGTGCTGGAAGCAATAATTTTTTTGAGCATAACTGCACAGTAAGGTAATGGCCAGACAAGAATCAAAAAAACCAACTTTGAAAAACTAAATGTTGAAGGAAAATCTGCTTTCCACATTCACAGTCCTCACATCTGTGTTTGTTTCTGTATCAGGAATTCATTCAGAGAACTCATCATCTATCAACGAACAAACCCAAGCAAAAAAAAAAAAAAGCAATTAACCATAACAAAAAAAGATTAATGAGCTACTGCTGACATCTGCAAAACCAACTCTAGGACAAAACGCTGAAGTGAGCTGCGATTCCGAATCAAGCTAGTCCAACAGCAAGCTGAGCTCACCTGCACAGTCTTCTTTATGCGCTGCGATGGTCCAGGGTAATCCTTGGAGTACAGGTCAGTCAGGAACAGAGAGTTGATGAGAGTGGATTTACCGAGACCAGATTCACCTGAGGACAAAAAGTAAAGAATCAGCAAGGATTCTGCTGTTATAATGATGGAACTACAGCTGACTGTTCAATTCTGTGACTAGATACAATGTGCATGCACCGCTCACACATTTAGTGGTCTTTGGGAAATGGGTTGCAACGGAGAAAATAAAACTGGATGCATTGTGTGTGAGGAAAAAAGGTCAGGGCCTCATCTGCCAGTACAAAAAGCTCCCAGATAGAGGAAATAAAACGTTTCCTCTCTACCTCGCCTCGAGGAGATTCCCTTCTTCAACATTACCAATTTTCCACTCTCTCTGTCCATCTCTCTGAATGCCTCCTTTATAAATAAATCAAAATATTTCTGTTCTTCTCGCTGTATCAACTTTCCACTCCCACTGACGACAAATGCACAGAAGATGCAGAATTGCAACAAACATTTATTTGACAAAGTGCATTTAATCCAAGTGTACATATCACATATGCTTTCTCACACACACAGCGGTCTGTGATGGCCCAGCATCTGGCTCATGTCTCATAAAGATGAAGAGTAAAACTAAAGAGGACAGAAGTCTGTTTGACAGAGCAGTCTCTGCAGAAGGGGTGAAACACAATCTGATGATATCAAAACATAGTTATCTTTTGTCAAAGTCAAAACCTTTTGAAGTTCCCCCAGATTTTGGAAAGGATTTTGCTCGACATGCCTCTCAATGCCATCCCTTTGCATCATTAGCTTCACTCTGCTGTAGAATTTCTATGTAGGTGTTCAACAACCAAATTGCTCACAAGCTTATCTCATTGCCTTTTTATCCAGAATGTTTATTTTTGCTTAAAAGTCATAATGAGCTTTTATGAGGAGCCTCAAGAGCCACATGTGGCTTAAACTTGATAATTCTACAACTAAGTGTTTTTTATTAAAAACACAGATTGAGGTTAGTAACATGTTTTCCATTTGTGAAAGAAAAAACAAAAAGATTTCCAATGCTTTGTTACCACCAGGATCGCCAGAGAATACGAATACAAAACCATGAAATATGTACTAGTCAGTTTTGTACTTGTTTCCAATTTTGTGTTTGGCTTTAGATTCATCTAGTTTGTCGTCTTCCACCTATCAGATTGGATCCCGAAGCAACAGGTCAGGAAGGGAAACCCGGACAACTCAGTTACTCTCCAGCTCATTACAGAAAATTCAAGGCATTCCCAGGCCAGTAAATTCTGAATCTGCCCCAGTGTCTCCTCCCAGTTCAGATTTTATGTTGTATATTTTTTCTTAGGAATGTACCACAACACTAAGACTCCATTTTCTTCTCAAATTCTTTCAAAAATATAAAATTCAGTAAATTTCTGATAAACTGGAATCAAAAGTGTAGCATCATGTAATTTTTTTTCCCTCAAAAAAGCTTTTTTAATTTGTAAATACATCTCCTTATGCATGCAGCATGATGGAACTAAGATAGACGTTTTCCTGTTTCTAAATAATAATCAGATGTTGCTTGAATAACTCCAGATTGATCAGCACTTTTCTTAAACTTCAAAGTCTGTGTGATGAGCTATACTGGGAGCTTTGGCTGTTGAGATCTGCAGTAAGTAGTGAAATATACAAAGTCAGCAAGTTCTGTACAAATATTTGCCTTTCACCATTTCCTTATGGGCATACTACTTTTTTGGATGTATTTCTTTTCCTCTTAGACACACCCTTGAATTGAACAGGGCTTCCTTTATATTGACTGTGGGACATCTGGATGTTTAATCAGACTATGAAAACTTGGTGGATTTGTGTTTTTCCCCCCGTCGTCTTCAACTCTCAGCTGGTGCCCTGAGTGTGTTTGCACAGCTATGGATGATATTCTGTCACCGTCTGAGTGATGAACATGCTGCTTCTCCCACAGTCTCTCCCAAGAGGAGATGAACAACTCATCAATTACAGACTATTTGGAGTTCGAGGTCCAGCATGCACGTGTCCACAGAGACCATTTTGGCGGGATGGTGCCACTTCTGATGCTATCTTGACTAAAACAAACAGCAGGAAATGAAGAGTCTCAGTCTGTTCTGACACTGTCACTATCCGAGAGATTTGCAATGGACAAACGAAAGTAGTGCATGGCAAATAATTTTTACAAAGAATAATCTGATGAGTTAGGTGTATATTTGTAATCAGCCCACATTGCTATTATACCTCTAAATAAAATCCAGAGCAACTAATTCCCTTCAGGAGACAATAAATTGGAAAACAGTTGGTTTGCGTGTAACTTAGCTTCGTGTAACTCCAGATGTTCTGTGAGGTTTCATCACTGTACTAGTTTCATCCAGAAGACCAAGGAACACAGCAAGAAGTTGTGAGGAGTTAAGAGCTCGGTTAAGATATAAAATAATATCCCAAGCTTTAAACATCCCACCGATGTTTAATCCATCATCCAAAAAAACAGAAAGAGTATGATAGCTATAAACATATCAGTAGAAACAAGGAGACCATTAATTAGAAAAACAGCCAAGAAGTCAACTAGAACTCTGGAGGGGCTGCAAAGATCCAATCTGTTCACTAGGCAACTATTTATTTAAAAGGTAGTCCATTGAAGAAAAGTCTACCTTTTCATCAAAAGAAGAAGAAAGCTGCAAAACCATAAAGTTGGTTTATGGTTTTGTCAGGTAACAGTTTGTTTACAGTTTGTCAGGTAGATTTATGTTTTAAGGGCGACATACATCAGTACTGGTAGACTCAGGACAAGCAAAGTATGTTTGTTAATTTAATTTATAACACCTCACATCAGCAACTGCTGTCAACAAAGTGCCACCCATCAAGGTTTTATGACACTTTCCCACTTTGAAGCAGCAAAACATCTGGAAAAATAGAAAGAAAAATAATACTTTTGGCACTGATCCAGTGATCAGCATAGCAGCTGCTGACTGAAATCTTAACACAGAAAGTTAATTTGAATTTCAAACTGCAGAGAAATCAAATTGGTCTCCAACTAAAACTTTAACTCTAAAAAGTGCACAATGATGACATAATAATTAAAGCAGTTTCTTCAAGAAGCTGACAGCAGAGACTAAAGGATAGGTGGCTGTTGCTGAAAGTAGCTCATCAGTTCATATCGTTGGTTGAGAGACTCGCAGGGTGATGGAAGCACTGCAGGAGTCTAAACTCCCTCGGGGCGAGTAGTGTCCCAATTAGCCCCCTCTTGTTCAGCTTTAATTAGATATTGGTTCCACATGACAAGTGGAAGTGCACTGCCAGCTGTAAACGGACTAATGACCTGAACGTCGGTGATAGATGGCTGACCCTTCCAGCTCACTCATGCTGTTTGTATTCCTTCTCTCTGAGTAACTTCAGCATTTTCTCCCATCTTCCATCTACATTCCCTGAAGTCCACTTCGCCGTTTTTTATTGCTGCAAATATCTGTTTTAATTGTGAAAGAGAGTAGTGAATGTATGGGTATACTGCAGTTCACTTAGATTGGAATTGACTTTTGTCACATCCAGAGGAAAGACAAAATATAAAGTTGGTTGCTGGTCAGTGTTCAGTGGTGCTTATAGGAAGACATTGGCCAGCATGTGATTCTTCATGTACAGTAAACTTGAGTAACAAATACAACAGATTTGAAATATTTATACAAAAAGAACTCAAAATCAATTTCTTTTATTTCAAATTGAAAAAAACACTTATCTGTAATGTAGCAAACTGGAATAAAATACACAGTAATGTTTCTTTAAGATTTATTTTATGTTTACTTCTACACTGATACTAAATATAGCATATATTCTGTGTCAAAATAATTATTTGTTCTTTTTGACTATTCCACCCTTTATACAAAGACACAGAGTATAACAATCTAATAATAGTTGGCTATTTAGTCATAATAAGAGACATGGGTGGAACTCCTTTAGTTTCTAAACCATGAGTTTTTTCCTCACAGAAGTTATTTCCACTCTGATGAATCTGTCTCTTTTATAAGTGAGGACAAAGTGAAGCAGTGTTCTTTCAGCCAGCTGAGTAGTAGTGCACAGCAACATATGGGGGGGGGGGGGGGGGCATGTTGAACTACTCTACACTTCAAACAACTGGAGAAATCGCCAGCCAGTTTCCGGGGTGTCTCACTGAAATTAATATAAAAACTTTAAGACTGGAAGGTTATTGCAGTTATGAAACCATAACAACTGTAATGATTGTATGTATTTGTTTATTCAATAATCGTCCTGACGATATTTAACAAGGTAAGCACATGTTACATGTTTTTCTAAAATCCTGTCGATACTTGTCTACTGTACATGTCGTTATTCATTGCTTATGGCGTGGAGGCCTCACGGGATTAACTAGGTCTTAAGGTATCTTTACTCTTGTTTTGAAACATTGTTAAATGAGTCAGTATTTCTATGCCAGTTAGCCATGTGGAGGTATTTTATCTGAAGTTTAAGCTCCCGTGAGATTACCGTCATAACTACAGGCTTACTCAACATTTCTTTTATAAGACTTTGGCTTTTATTTTTAAGCTAACGAGTCCTTAGATTTTAAATATGAGAAATAAATGATGGATATAATTAGGAACTTAAAAGTGTAAGACACAAGTACCAAGCAGCATGGATGACGTAGGCCTACCATATGTATGTGAAGAAAACCAGGCTTATAATCCCTGATAAACGTTTGAACCAGATGGACTGAGCACAACAAAAAAACAATCCAAGAAACGGTCACAGCGGGATTCCCATGAGATTCCTGACATTCCTCATTTTTCTCCTCATTTTGTCCTTGCCGCTATCGGTCAGGGCGGAGACAGCAGCTGGCCCCCTCACATCCTGACACAAACACACACACCTCTAACAGGCATGTGTGAAGTCAAAACCACAAACTGTGAAATGGGGCAACTAGCAACTACCCTATAGGAAATATAGATGCATAAAGAAAAAAGAAAAAAACATCAGTCACAGTCGACAGGAGGAAATTTGTATTTGATAAACAGCAGACTGCTGGAGAAGATAACGATCCATGGTAGCAGTTAAAGGAGAGAAGCTGAAACAGAGGGCAAAGGTTATTGTTTAGGGAAAGGATAAAGATCTCAGTGTCTGACAGATCCTATAAACGAGCCAGAACCTAAACGAAACGGTCTTTGGACCCTTTCTTTCTTCATCTTGGTGATCAAAAAGGCTGGCAGGGACACAGACCACTTTTCTCTGACTTTATTATTCCTTTTAAAATTAGAGGGCAATCTGGCGCAATCCACTGAGCCTGGGACTAAATCTGACAGAATCGGCACATGCTGGGTCAGAGCATACATGTGCGTCTCAAAATAGAGGCAGAGAGAGAACGGGAGCAGAGCAGTGAAGAATGAAGAAAACAAAAAGAGATTTGCCCGGAGTAATTTAACAGAGCATGCACAGACATGCAGAAATGCACAACCTCATTTTACCAAACACACATACACAGTTATGCATTCTGGCACATTAGTCTGGGAAGTGTGTTGAACCCAGAGGCAAAGGGGACACTTGGTGAGGAAGGTTTGTAAACAGGATGATGTAGTGCTCTACAAACAGTTGACAGCAAACTAAACCAATCTAGGAAGAATACTACGCTGAAAAATACTGAAATTGACTTCATTCTGTCATTTAAATGGAGGAAGTACACTAGAGCTAGGAAAACACAATAAAATGTAGATGATACCACAGGAGTACTACTGAGAAACCTGAATGGTAAGTTGAGGATCTTTTTGTAACCACAAACAATCCCATAACACATTATATAGGAGTGTGTGGGTACAACCAAACTAACACTTGTGCAATGTAACAAAGCACTCTGCCAGGTATACCTCATTTATTTGGTCCTAGTTAGCAAATCCACCTTTTTTGTTTGAGAGATCCTCGCTGGTCTAATAGGACAGACGACCCTAGCCTGGATTTGCTTAATATTGAACTTGTTTAAAAGTAGTTTACTCCGATTTAACAGAAACTGTTATTTTACATACTAATTTTTTACTTCTAGCCCTGAAGTCTTTGCACAGTGGACCTACACCATGTTAAATTGTAAACAAAACTATGCTAAAGTTTCTTAGACTTTAGGTAAGAAACACGATAGTTACATGTTCAGATTTCAGCTCTTTTTGTTTGCACAACCGTTTATCATTCGGCAACTCGACACTTGACACTTTGACTTGTCACAGCAGGAAAAGTACAGATTTCACTAATAGTTACTTCTTTCCATTTAGCCATCTCGGGTGATAAGCAGGGGCCCACAAGATTCTCACGTTATGATAAAATTGAGTAAAATACCCCAGTTTCTACTAGTTCATATATCAAGGACTACTTATTCTTAAACATAGGTTTATACTTTTTTCGTTTTCTTTTTTCTTCTTTTGTTCTTTCCTTTGGTTTGTTGTTTTGTTGTATTTCCTTCTAATTCATGTAAAGCCCTTTGAATCGCCTTGTTGCTGAAAATGTGCTATATACATAAAATTACCTTACCTTACAGAATATCACAGTACAACAATTATTGCTGCCGTTGCAAAGCTTTAACATACTGATTACAAGGGTTATAATAATGCACTAACTGTCATTTTGATTGAGGATGTACTTCTTTCCAACAACCTTTAAGGTGATATTAAAACTTTCATGTTTCGACGTGTTAAAGACATGATACCAATATCTTCACATAGTTCTCCACAAAATCTACGTTCTGAGGAGAAATCTCTTCATTTCTCTTGACTCAATTAATTTTTCTCAGAGCAGAAGTATACAGCAGCACATTATTCCCTCCATGGAGGCGGTAGTGACAACTTAAATATATTGGAGTGAAATTAAGAGGTAAAGATGATCTAAAAAAAAAATAATAATAATAATACCATGACCATCAGTGCTGCATATTTGTCTGTAAGGCCGAAGCAGATAATCTTCACGGATGTAAAGGCCTTAACCAGTCTATGCCTAGCTAGCAAAGCAGCTAGCCTGCATGCAAAGTCATGGGAAAATACCTATGGTAAGTGTGAACATTGGAAGCGTTACCTACTGAGTCTATGAAGCATTGGCATCTTCAAGAGTCTGTTTGGTCACAAACGCCCAGAACAAAGGGAATCCTGTATAAAATGTACACACTGTATTTCTTGCTGTACATAAACTTCTGTCATAATTATAAAAAGAAGAAAAAACTTCTGTGAAGTAAGCATGGTGCATCATTTATCTTTTACATCCCAGTACTTAAGAACTCGAGACAAAATTTATTCTTACTGTGACTGTGACTGCAGAAGTCAGTGTAGACCAGACTGTATGTTTCAGTTCGCATGCTTCAGTCGGGCTAAGCTGACAGTTTAGACCAGTAAATACAGCTAACCACAGACCATCAAATGTTGAAGTTCTGGCAGAGATTTAAATATTTTTTTTTTCAGAATTACTTCTGTTAAAAATAGGAAATAGTTTTAGGAAGTAGCAGCATAATAACACTACTTCTAACACGCTAACAATAATCTAAAAATATATGTCCGCCTCTCAAACAGCCTCAGTTCTCAGACATGTAGCCATAAAATTCACTAGTTGCTTTTTATTAAATCTACAAAAATCGGATGATTTATTTTTTCTGAAAACTGATTGAAGTAAATTTTGTTGTAACACATACTACATAGGAAATGTTAAAGCTGCCTTTTAGCTAATTGTGAAGTGGTGTTGTGTAAAATAAACTTTTTTTTTAACTTTATATCATGTTATGTTATTCCCTCAAAAAAAATAATAATAAAAAAATCATATATATATATATATATATTTATCATTCATGCATGTTTAACAAATCCTTTAATCTCCCCCAAACTAGCAACAGTAGCAATAAGCAAACACCTGGTGGAACTGTGAGTCTACTGAACTTATCATACGGACAATTTATTAGCTCAATGCTCTTCAGAACAGTTGTAAACAGCGTAATGAGAACCATCGTTGTGAGGACATAATGAAGGTGCAGTGTTTTAGCAGGACATAAATATACACAATACTGTGTCACAGATTTGCTTCCAATATAGCATAGAACCCAGCATTTGACACTAAAAACTCGATTGCATTAATTTCAGAGATGATGGTACCTCCCTTAGACACCAAATATTTTGATCAGATCAGCTGGGCCACAATATTTCTTTCAAAATGTTATGCAATGCAAGGTTGCTATATGATTGACTAATGTAATATTTACAAAATATTAAGAAAGAAATTGCTGCACATACATAACTAATCCTTGGAGATGGGTAAAACGATGACTAAGTAGCCACACGATGAACAATTGTAGAAACACAGTGGTAGTATGTATATGTGTGTGTTTTCAGCGCATCTGTGTAAGCAGGCAGATTAACTGCACCAAAGCCTCCCTTCATTCACTTCTTTCTGCAAGGTCAGTAGACAAGACGGTCAATCCTAAGCCTGTCAGACTGTCTTATCTGGATGTGCATAGCATGCATACACACACACACACCCCAGTGCACACACAAAGCTCGCAAGATTATAGGACAACAACAAACAGACAGGCAGCACAGACAAGAGGCAAACAGTTTTCAAATCAAACAAGGATGAGTCTGACAGATAAACTGTTCCTGACCCAGAAGGGAAACTGCTGTTGACCTGTGAAATGCATTCAAGGCTCAATCACCTCTTTATTGGTAGCAAAGTTTGTCACTTTGATGCTATATACTACTGAGGGATGTGGCCGTGTATTTTGAGAAGCTGAAATTTGATATTTTATTTTTACTAGAACAGTAATGTAATTGATCCAATCATTCCAACCTGTTTTTTAGTCAAGATATATTAATCACAATAAAAATTGTGTTATATCTTTAGGCCAGCTTGACAATAAGTAAATAAAAAAATCTTTTCCAAAAACAATATTTTAGAGTCTGTGATGCAATATATCAATCTGCATCACAACTCTTCTTGCAGTGGTGAGTCTCCCACACAGCATCTTCTGTGTTGCTTTAGCAAAGCAGAAGCATGACAGAGCTATTAAGTACTGGTCTCATTACACATCAGAAGCAGCGTGAAACAGGCATCACTTCCCCTCTCCTCCAAGCTCTCATCTGACTATCAGCTCTGTTCAGATCCCCACGCTGGCGCTGGATCTCACTAATCTTTCCAAGAGTTTCTATTCAAACCACCAGCTGGACAGAGGGGGGGCAGGAAGCAGCTTTTTCCCCCAAAGAGTGAAGGGAAAGGGGAGCAGGACAGAGGGGAGGAAAAAACAAAGAAAAAGAAAAATCCACCAGACAAGAAGTTTCTGATGGCATTCCTTGTTAGGGAGGGATCGAAAAAAGAAAGATTTCTGGCAAGAGACAACAGACGTAAATGTACATTTCTTGTCAATACTTTTCCGTTGATGATGTTAGACCTGTACAAAACCTGGTTGTTACATAACTGCTGTGGAAAACATGAGCTGTGGCTAAAGAGATGCTATCGAACCAAGCATCAGCTGACTAATGCATGCTAATGGAGTAGTTTAAATCCCTTTCAATAAGAGAATATCACCAGGCAAAGCAGGGCGTGGTATATGATTATTTTTTTATGCCATCCCGTGTCACCTAAAGATGAAAATAAAAGGTGAAGTTCATGTTAATTTATCAATTTTTTTACTTCACACTATGTGCAGCTCCTCGACTGCCATCACAGGTCAGTATGGAAATGTCTATTAAAATATAGATTATGGCCAACTTAGCGGTATTTACATGATTTATTATAATCTATAGCCTGCATGCAAGGAATGTAGCCATATTTATTAAAACACCAATGAAAGCAGAAAGTAAATCCTTTAGTACATAAAAGTTTCAGTTAGTTTTAGCAGGTTTGACAACTATCAGATTACTGATTACCATCGGTGCTGTACAATAAATATTACAAATTTACTGCGCATTTTAAGAGTTTTGATATTTGCTCACAGCCTTTACGGAACTCTAATTTAACCTCTTAGCTGATCAGAAGTGCCCATAAGAAGCTTTCTATCTGTGCAGCAGGAGTTTGAGTGAGTGACCTCCAGGGATCAGAAGAGTCCCCTCATATTCCACCATCTGTATGTTTTGGATCTACCACAGAATAATAATAGTAATAATAGACCTCTAAAGCCAGCCAGATTTTCACACTTCACCAAGAAGCCAAGAGCAGCACCAACTTTCACAGCCTGCCTCGTCCTGCTGCTCCTCAAATCAAAACATGATCAGCTCTCCTGTCCAACACTGGAATGTCCTTTCTCATCTCTCCATTGTAAGCTTCTCTGACTGTATTTGTGGACAAAGCAGTCAGCAGACAAAGTATTTTGGATGTATTATTCTTAAAGCTCCCTCTGGTATTAATTTGAGTTTTTAACCTTTTGACCTTAGTCCCTCATATGATTTGCAAACAGCAGCTGTACTTTCAGAGGTAATTTGGATTATTCTCAAATTTCATTTGATGTCTAGAAGCTGGAGCAGTAGGTTAGGGTTTAGTTTTGAAGTTAAATATTTGCTAGATGCTACACACACGTCAAAAACACTAAGATCACTAGGCGTGGGATGGGAAAGACTTACAATCTCCATACAACTCGATAAAATCAGCAGACAAACTCTTACAATGCTGTGACAGAACTGTCAAATTCCAGCCAAAACTGCATGTTACACTTGGGGAGATTATTTTGGGCCATTGATGGAACTCTGCAACATCTCGACCATAAATACTCCACCACTATAGAGACTGTTGATGAAGGCTGTCAAACAGTTTTGGATTGTAAGAAGGAGCTGAATGATTGCCAGACATTCTTGGACCGTCTCAAGACCTCTTACTGGAACGATCCCCAGGAGACTGTGGACTATTCTGGAAACAACCCATGGAAATTGGACATTTAGGTCAATTATCGGCACACTGAGGTAAAAAGAAAACTTTTTGGACAAAGAAATTCTGGTGAGTTTCCCTTTTTACACAGTAACGATACGCTTAGACAAACTGTTTATTCTTTTAGTGCTGGTCGGGTTTTCTTTCTGTTTTTCTAACACTTTAAGCCAACTTTTATATGTCTGCTAACTCTATGACCATAAGCAATCTCATATATATTCATATATCAAAACTCTTGTTCAGCTAGTGTTTTGACAAAAAATTGCCATACAAGTAAAAGACGAAGTGGAAATTTGAACCAGTTATGATTTTTTCCTTATAAGCTCATAGATTTCCCAATAGCTCTGAAACCCTTAAATATCACAAAAATAAATTAACAACACTCTCTTGTTTGGATCTCGAGAAACTTTAGGGAATAAAGATCACATTAAAAGTAAAGTTAGTAAAATAAAAATTGAGCCTCCAAGTCCACTGCCTGAAGCTTTAAAAAAAATAAATAAAAAAACTACTCAAATTTGAGGTCTGGTTTGATTTTAAATTGTTAAAGGAATTTCAATAGCAATAAATAACCACAAAAGACAAAAGAACTTATTAAACATAGTAATGTGTTTTTCTTAGATGTCTTAACTTTTTTGGAAGAATAGCTATTCTTCCAAAAGTGTCCACCCAGATACAGACGTCGTGGGACTTCAGACATTTATTTACGTTATAGGTGAATGTCTCTGATTCTCACGTAAGTCATCACTGTGCTGCTTGTCTAAAGCTAATAGACACTAAACAGGAAGCTGAACTTCCTTTCTGGACGCCTCATTGTGTTTCTATCTTGACTTTCGTTGAAAAGAACAGGGTTTCCACAAGCTGCAGATTTATTAGATCAAATCTAACCCAAGAAGAGTAGGTAGTCATTGTGGACCTGATTGGTTTTCCTGTGCATGGATCAAATTAATGAATTCTGGAGTGAAAGCAGGTTAGTATGCAGAGTCACTTAGTAGCAAGTATTAAAATTAATGACTATGAATATCAATATTGAGGAGAAAGCGTAACTAAAAACATATTTACTGATGGAGGGCCAGGTAACTTTTTTTTGCTCTGCTTCTACTTCTTGCAGACCTCTTTGGTGTTAATCTGCTGAAAACAGTATTGGGGACAAAAAATACTTTTAATGTTTTGCCTTTGTGCACAGTCTAAATCACTTAATGATCTAATTTTATTTGTTGCAGCAGGAGGATGTGGTTTCAGATGGAAAGTTCTCCTTTTATGGCTATCTGGCAGCACTACACACAATAGTTTAAAATGCTAAAGCTTTATAAAGTAACAGTCTGTGTTGTCTTGCATGCGTATGTGACAAACACACACAAAAAAGAAAAACAAGTTTCTAATTAAAAAGGGCAAATGTTAACTTTTACTTGAAGAAAAACAGAAGTCATTTTTTTCACTTTTTGATCTTTTGAGCTGCATTAGTCTGAAAAGATTTAATTTTAAATAAATTGAAATTGAAAATAAAACTGTGTTCTGTACCAATCAATTTTACACCAGATATTAGATACTGCTCTGTAGAACTCATTGTGTAAAAAAATCAATGTGTTAATTACTCAGTGCTCCAACTCACATGGAGTTCTGTTCAATAAGTTAAAAACACCACAGCTGTATCAGCTTCATGTCTATAAGTACAGCCAAACCCACAGTTCTTCCATGCCAGAGTTCACTTCCCTGCTGCTGTGATGTACTTAGCTACGTTTTTGCACCCAACACCATTTACACTGGAGCTTAAATCCTGCAGCACGCATTCCAAATCAAATGGCCTAAAACACAAAAATGTGTCAACAAATGTCCACGGGCCAACGGAGAAAACAAGAAAATCTCTCCATCTTTGACACATTCTTCCCAACTCAGCAGCAGTCTAGAGGCTATTACAGCCAGGCCAAAAAGGCTATCAGCTCTCTGCAGAAACTATTCTTTAAATTGTCAGCTTGTCATCCTGAGCATCTGCGTGCACAGGATACCACACGTTTCCATCCCCGTCACGCTGTGCCAATGATTAACGCTCTTAAAGAAACTGTCAGCTGTGCATGTGTGCATGCAGCGCTCTGCCTTCAACACCAGACACAAACATTTTTGTGGAATACTGGCGGTTAAGACGTAGGTGTTTCCAACTTACCAACAACCATTAATGTGAACTCGAACCCTCTCTTGACGGACTTCCGATACACCTGGTTGGGGAGATTGGCGAAGCCCACATACCCCTCCAAGTTCCGCTGCTGAAAGAAAGACAAGATTTCTGTTTCAGTGTTTGATAAGCAGACAATGACAACAGACTATCAAACTTGGATTAGCTCAAATATAGTCATGGTCAGGGAAAAGTAACCTATTAACACCAGAGGGATGCATGTAAACATGAAAAACTTTTTCAGTCCTTTTCTTTTCTCTTCACACTCATATAAAAAGAAAATGCAACGTTAAAACAAGGGAAAAAGCTTGCTCCTTTTCAGAACCTGCAATTAGCATTTTTCCTTCTCTACATCTTCAGAACCCCTTTCAACTTAAGTGTAGCTGGTATAAATACAAGTTGGGGAAAAACAGTTGCTTTGGATGGGTGGGGGCTGAGAGGAGAAATAACAGGCTTTAGTTGGAAAATGATGCAAACAACTTTCTAGTTACGCCAACTAAAACAGAAATATTAGACTGCTAAGCATCTACTTTCTTACTGCAGACATATTTAGCCAAATGAAGATATTAAAAACAGTAAATGTCCTACGTGTTCAGTCGTGTCCATCATGTACGACCGGGTGTTAGGAAGGAAACTGGTTGCCACAAAGGTATCTCTTCATCTCTCTCCCTGTTCTCTTTCTCCTCCCTCTGTCTCTCTATCTGTCAGCTTGTTATCATTATAAAAACCCTCCAATCACCATACAGCGTCCTGCACGCTACATGGGGCAAACACAATTGATTGTTGGCCTCTCCAGCTCTGTCATGCATGGCACAGATGGAAACGTGCAGAAGTGACGGAGCTACTCATAGATTAGGTGTTAATCTTAAACCCAATGGTCAACAATATCAAAAACTTCTTTTGTCACATCCCCAACAACTAAACCTCCACGTTCTTTCCCCCCAAAATACAGTGCTGAAATATTTTGTTTATCAATTAGACATTATTTTAATCATGTTATTTGGAAACGATACCAATGTAACTCAGCAATCGTAGCAATGTATCTGGTGACCCAAACCGAAATGTGGAAAGTTTAACAAGCTTTATTTTCCACAGAAATAGAGTGGTAATCTTTTGGAGAGATTTAAAAACTATATCTAAATGTTGTCTAGGAAATAGAATAAATATAAAGAGAAGTGAGGATGAAAGGAGTTGCCCAGCAAATCTCAGAAGGTAAATATAAAAAGAAGTATAGGATTAAGCGAAATGTACGCTCAAGTGCTAATCCATGGTTTTTATAGCCACATAACTGCATTTTATACAACAGGACACCTTAATTTAAATACTGCATTTTGTGTTTACTTGTGTTGTTCTTGACTAATATTTAACTGAGTTTGATATTCTGAAACATTAAAGTGTAACAAACATGAAAAAAAAGGTAACTCAGGAAGAGGGTACATACGTTTTCACATGCAGCTTTCTTAATCATCACAACTACAATAAGAAATGTGAATTTAATATCCTATTTACATCTAACCTGTTGAAACACAATCAATTCTCACAAAGAACCAGTAACACAAAAGGTTTCCAGCTTCTAGTGTGGGAAAAAGAAAAAAGACTGAAAGTACCTTGCCAACATTAACACAGAAACTGCAACAAAAAAAACAGGCACAATCTATTCACCTCATCAATAGTGTGATGCTTGCAGCAGAAAAGCAGGAGTAACTACTCCAAACAAGCCTGAAGCCCTTTCCACCATTTCCACGTTTGATCCACCCACATTCACATGCTCAGAGTATGTTACATAAACTACCACCTCTGACGATGCGTTCATTTCCCTGCTGCAACATTACGGGTACCCACATAGTTTTTATTTTAGTACTTCAGGAGAAAGTGGTGGTTCCAATTGTCGACGTTTAGCGCCAACAACCGCCTGACTGTGAATGTAACAAAGAGGTAGATGGCTGTAGTGTGGATCAGTTGGAACATGTTCGTTTGAATTTATAGGTTAACGTTTCTGAGGAAATAAGCAGGCAAACAGGCGTGCACTTCAGATCTACACAGCTGAAAGAAAGCGAGAAAAAACAGTTAGAGCAGCCGGCACGGGACTTAAAAAAAAGGAAGTAATGGGGGATGAGAGAGAAAAAGACTAGTCAGCCCATACCATTCATGCAGCCCCATCCCCCAGTCCACCCAGTGGTGATAGTAGCTGCCTGGCTCACTGACATCATCTTGCCAAGCCCCTCACCCTCCACAGGCATTCAGCAGCAGCTGATCCCTGGGCCTTCTCACCGCCTCCATCAGCTGTTTCCAGTTTTTAGTTTTACATATTCCAAATGAATAATTCATCAAGTACTGCTTTATTTAAGCAGAGCAAAAGGAGAAGTGAATGCCTTTGAAAAGAATAACCGTGTTGGTCCCGTTTTGGTATTTTTAGCACTTATCTCCCAGCTATTTCTATTTTTCTGTGCATGACCACTACCTTGTTACGCCAAAGAAAGGCACTGCCAGTCACCTTTGGCTTTATTGCAGACAGATGCAGAATGACAACATGGGGTGGCATCCGTTGTGGTGAGTAATCCTTCATTGCTAAATGTAAGTGACAGTGTTAAAAAGCCCTCCTAAAGAGGAAATGACATACATGGAGGCATGAGTGGCTTCTAAATCAGAGCTTGTGTTTAAAATTTTATAATGAACTGACACCATAAATACATTAAAGATAGAAACCAACAACGCTCAGATAGCTGGGCGATGAAAATGATTGAAAACATATACAAAACATATTTCCAGTTAAAAGATTAAACCAAAAGAGTAGACCGCATGGTTACCCAGTATTTGACTTGAATCTGGGAAGAGAACCTTATATTTAGGATGAATGCTCTCCATGTGCATGTACGCTCTTCTCCCCAGCTGGAGCTTATTGAAGATTTGATCCAACAAAGCAGTGATTGATTCCACTGAAAATTGATTTTTCAATCAAATAAGTACTGTGAGAGATGTTTACAGTAAATACATTCCTAAAAATCAACTGACTTGATGTATGATAACATGATGGATTAAATCCTTCAAGGTTCAAATTCCATCATAAACTTCTCAATTTCAGGATTTAACTCAAACATTATCTTTGAGATATAAGGTGAGTCTTACATTAATTAAAAAACCTAATTTTTTTCTTGAATGCAAAGCCTGTTACTATAAAGCAATCAGTCGATTGTTTCATGGTAACATCATTTTTTTTCTTTATTGAAGATTGTTACTATGTTCTGTTTGATTTTTAAGCTAAGGTTTTTACTGGTTTTGTGTAATTTTGGCAGCTTAGGCAAGTCAAGATTTTAAAAATGATGTTAACAGAGGTGAACAATCCAGTTTTTCCTGGCCAATTTTGGGTTTTTCTTTGAGCGCTCGTATGGCAATTCTTTAGTTTATTCTCCTGAAAACAATAACCAAACATAGTTTAATTTGCTGCTAGCTTTTTATATATATATAAATTTAGTAGCATTGAATCCAGCAAAAGACAGAAATGTTAGAAATGAATACTTACCGGTAATTTAAGCATGAAGGCCCAGCTTAACCAAATAAATACAATCTCAAGTCAGCTGGGTTTCCTCAGATAGAAAACCTTTTAAGAAATTTGAATAATAAATTGAACTTAAGTGCATTGATTCATGACTATGATCCACTGGGACTGTATGTAATTAACTTAGAATATGCATGATTGGATTGAATTAACTTGGCTTTCTGGGAAGTGCTTTGAACTGACATTTGTTGTGAATGTGGTGCTACAAAAACCCATCAACCTTACTCAATACCCCGCCTTGAATTACTAAAGTTAAAAACCGGGACAAAACTATGCTATTAAGTCATGTGCTAATTGACCAAAAACCTGATGTTTTCAGTTTTGAAACATTTTATGAATAAGCAGAATGTATCAGATTTCAGTATTCCACAAACCTGTCACCACCAGATCCGATCAAGGTAATTGTTTCGAATCAATGGTTGACTAATCTGTTGCTGTCCTTATTGTTAAGATTCATGATCCTTGTATAATTTCAATACTTTTATTGCTCCTTCAGATTACAGTATTTGTTTTTCCATACTTTTTTTTTTTTTTTGCAAACTTCATGGCAAATGTTTTAAATAAAATACATTACTTTTTAAAATTCCTCTTCCTCGTGGTAAGAGTATAAGGTCTACTAATTTCGATTAGAAGCATTTAGTTCTAAGAACTGAGGCATCCATTGCATACTTTCACTGCTAGCATTATCTGGGCAGAAGTAAAGCTTTTTCCACCGCAGCCAGCGTTAATTGAAACCAGACCACGTCCCATATGTCCTATATGAAGACCTCAAACCAGTCTAATTTCCTCAAGAATTTAACACAATGATGTTGTCCAAAGAATAAACTTACAAAGAAGGCGCCCATCTTCCTCTGACTAAATGACGACTGTTATATTTTAACATCGTTTAACTAATAGTGGGGCTAAAAAAATGGGAAGGCAAGATCCCAACAAGCTAAATTATTGTGTGCAAACATACAAAGAAACAAAGACACGTGAGTGGGGACACACCGTAATATATTTTTAGTCAAATACTCAAAAGCAGACTATTGGAAGAGGTAGACATGGACTTACAGCGATGCTCGGAACAGCAGTCTCTGGTCGCTCGATCATTATGCTGTCACCACCCAGCCTGCTACGGACACTCACCGAGGCATACACCGAGGAACGTCGGAGGGAGTCACGGGAGCTTAGCAGAAAATGCTGCTTTCTCTGCTAAAACACCAAAGCTAAGTAAGGTAACGGAAACAACGTGGAAAGGTGAATGAATGAATTGGGTCAAATTACATATGGCCGCTTACTGGTAGTACAAGGAGGTGGACCACAGTGAGGAGGAAAATGCTCCAACGGCTGTTTTTCTTCACGAGGGGAACCAGCGGTACTACCACCAAGCTACTTCCGGTGGAGAATTTCAAAATATATTTTATAAAAATATGTCTTTTTAAAAAAAATAAATATGAATGATTATTAATAAGGATAATAATAATAGTCAATAATAGCCAATAATAATACTTACTATTATTATTAACAAACAATAACATTTCCCTATATTCCACAGAAAGTGATTGAAAAATTGTTATTCTTTAGAGTTTTATTTTTAAATAAAGATTTCTGCCATAGCATTACATAGGCACCTATTGTTCTTCTGTCAATAGAATGTCTCTTTATTTCTTTATTTTTCTTCCATCACCTTTAATGCGGCTCGTACCGCTGCGTGCACCGTCACAGAAGTGGTATCAAAACGTGCGCGAGATCGACCTCACTGTGGTCCACCTCCTTGTTACCATGGCGACATAAATCGCGAGAAACGACGCCCCAAAATCCCGTGGTAAGTCAATGGAGCGAGGAAACAACAACAAAAGAATCCTAAAATATCCTATTCTGAGGATTTTCTGTGTCGTTATGAATTCACGTAGAAATGCCATTCGAATTTCACTTTGTAGATACGCCCGTGATCTCTTCAGAAGTGAAGACAGCACGCCGATAAAAATTACGGTTTGTCCACAACTTGTCTCTAAACGCACCAAAGTTTTTGATTTTTCGTATTGGTCTTGTCTTTTGTCTTCGTGTTTTTTTTCTTCTTTTTTAAAAAAAAAAAATATATATATATATATATATTTTATGTATATAGACGTGTTTGTTGTGTGCATGTATCTTCTTGCCAGTGGGGGCGCTCTCGTGCCGCTGCGGGTCTAACGGGCAGAACGAGTTTCCTGGCTCTGAGCATGCGCGGCTCAGAATTAACGAGCTCTTGCCAGAGTAACATTGTTTCAACTCGCTCCCTCTGTGATCCACAGGTAGGATAAAAGGCAGCTTTTATAAGCCCATTTAAAATGTTCTGTAAATATATAAAGATTAGTTTTGTAGTCTATTGTATAACTTAGATGTGTAATTTGCACAGTTTTATATTAGCGTTGATCTGTGTCAGCACATGGCTCGCTTTTCATTGTTGGAGATTTGGGATTTATTTAAATCGCTTGATTACTCAATATTGTGTTTGTATTTGGGTAGCATTATAGTATTTTTATTTCTCATAAAAGTGTATTTATTTGTGGTAGGCTTGATCTCTTTTGTAACCGCTGTAACGGTTGTAACTGACAAACGTTGGTGTTTCCTGTGTGTTGTAGATGAAATGTTTTGTTAAATTTGGTTATGTTAATTTAGGATTACATTTTCTTCATTTTTTTTTTTTTTTTTGCTTTTATGTTATTTTATTTGAGCATTTTGTTTTATTTTATTTCTTTGTGGAAACTCCAGATGTTGTTGATTGAATTTGAATTGTATTGTAATTGTATTTTTTAATTTATTTGTTTTTCTTTAAATTGAAAATGCGTGGTCAGAATAAACGAGCTCTTGCCAGAGTAACATTGTTTCAACTCGCTTCCTCTGTGATCCACAGATCTTGGTTGCACAGGATTCATCTGCCTGTGCACCACTTGATACTGGCTCAGATTCCTCCAGATCTGGTGCCGGTAACAATTGGGGGCTACGTCCGGGATCCCAAGTGTCTTGCCAGGAGAAGTTGTTGCGGAGACGACGAGAGACGGTTCCTGAGGCTTCAGGGAAGGCTGCATTGAGTGTGTCATCCAGAGAGCCAAGGCAACCGGTGAAACGTCAGCATGGCTACCATCAATCCACGGCGAGCACTCATATTCAAGATACAGAAAAGTTTGTACATTGAGTACAGAGCAGCTGCAGACAGTTGTGACCTCGATTGACGATGGAAGTGCCGCTCATGTTCATTATTTAAGTGAACCAGAACCGTATGATTTGATTGTCGACTTTGTTAGACGTGAGAAACTGAACGCGTCGGAGGATGAAGGCATGGCTCAGCTGATGTCGGTGCAAGTGGAGATGACCCAACCACACTTTCAAGATGTGTCAGCTGGTCGGACTGATTGTCCTGCCTCTCTTCGGCGGGACCTCATCAATTCAAGCCTACAGACAGCTACTGCAGAAACAGACATTCCCTTGCAGCCAACACAGACAGCAGGAGGCTCCACTGCTGACATCCCACCGACAGCAAGTGAAATTGGTAAGAGGAGTCCCTCTTCCAGTGCAGGAGACACGATATTGAGGTTAAATGATGTTGCAGCTTTATTTTCACGCAGAGAGTTTAGGGTTCATGGTGGACAAATCTCTGATTTTGGTTCTGACGTGTCATACAGTAATCTATGCAAACAAATAGATGAAGGGTTTTACCAAGACGGAAATAATTCGCACAGTCTTCAAGATAATGAAGCCAGGAACATTCAAAGACACGTTATGTAACAAATGTGATTTAAACATCGATGAGCTTAAGAAGTTCCTACGCTCACATATCAGAGATAAGAATAGTACTGAGCTTTTCCAAGATTTAAGTAATGCAAGGCAACAAGAGAAAGAACGTGCACATCAATTTCTGTACAGAATAATGGGACTTAAACAGCTTGTCCTTTTTGATTCAGAGCAATCTGGTGCAGATTTTAGCTATGATAAGAAACTGGTACAGGGTACATTTTTACACACACTGTACAAAGGATTGAATGAAAAAAAAATGTTACGTCAGGCATGATCTTAAACCTTTCCTTGGCGACTTGCAGGTTAGTGATGACTTCCTGTTAGAACAGATCACAAAGTCTACAAGTGAAGATGCAGAGAGACTGAGACGTTTTGGGTTAGCATCGAAGACTCAACCTGTGACTGTAGGTGCAGTTCAGCTTGAAAATATTGACTCAAAGCAAGACAAAGTTGACATTGAGTTGCAAGCTAATCGTGCTGCAATTAAAGAGCTGACTGTGCAGGTGTCTTCTTTAAGCAGACAGTTGTCCCAGGTTGTTAAAACTAATGACAAGGCCGTGTCTGACCCTCCCTTTCCACCTAAAAATCACCTCCCAGCAGCTCTAGCTGACACCTGAGGCCGATGTATCAACTGTGTAGAGCAAGGCCGAGTTAACTGCCCTCATTGTTTCAGCTGTGGCCAAGCTGGCCATTGTGTTGTTGGCTGTCTGCAAAGAAAGATGTCGGGAAAAGTGACCTCTTCAGGTCACTGAAGAGCGGCGACCGGTGACCAGGATGACAGAGGAGGCCCCAAAATTATTCCACAACTCTAAAACCACCCATCCTGTCAAACCTCAAGAAACCTGCCGACCTCCACAAAGAAAACATCTTGCACAACTCATTGGTAAAAGATGTATGGTATCATGTGCCATCAATGGGGTGCTGCTGGAAATGCTGCTCGACTCAAGAGCACAAGTGACTATGGTAGGGAAAGAATGGATAGAGAGAGCTCTTCCTGGTGTTCAGATTCAGCCTCTAGAGTCCCTTATTTCTAACAAGCACTTAGAAATTGCAGCAGCAAATGGCACCAATGTCCCATTTGACGGTTGGGCTGATGTTGAACTCCAGATCCGTAGTGTGAACCATGGCCATGTTACCATACAGGTACCAATATTAATTAGTCAGAACCGCCTTAACTGTCCTCTGTTAGGCAGTAATGTAATTGCAGAGATTATTAAAACCAACACAGAAGAAAGAAATGGAGATGATATCACTGCACTACTTAAAGAGACTCCAAGTGTTACTGACAGAGCAGTATTTATTATTTATTAATTACTTATAAATATTAAAAAGTAGCTATTTTTTCTTCAATAGCTTCCAAGTCATGTGCCCTATTGACTCAAAATCAGTGTGAAACTGTTCTTTCAGGAGGAGTCACAGGAAATATCTAAAGAAAAAAACTACAAATTCCCCTTGCCAGGGAATTTGGCAGGGGGAAGCAGACTGAACCACTAGTCCAATCTGACTGGACTGAACTACCGGAGCACCCGGAGAAAACTTATATTTAAAGTAGGATTTCTTTAATTTTACTAATAAAGAAAATTACAGACAATATCTATCTATCTATCTGTCCGTCTGCCTATCTAGCAAACCTATTGTTAAAATCACTTACAATTACTTAAAGTTACTAATAGCCTATATGCCACGAACTGCGGTTTTAGCACTTCTGCATTTTTTCGCCACATAGACCACTTCCAGTGAGTGCACAGACAACAGTATGTTAGCAATGGCTGCTCCGTCTGCTGCAGGACTGTTAATGATGCTTAGAAAATTTTTCAGACATCCCAATAGCCCCCTCAATATCAATTTTGTCTTCCAAACATGAAGGGAAACTTGAGCTATTCCCTGAGCTTTTGCTAAAGTCAGAATCAGTTGTGGTGCAATTCTCCTGTTTCTTATTTGATTTTGTCAAATTCAGTTTCTTCTGCTTTTCTCGAGCTTCTTTTCTCAGGACTCTTTCTGTCATTTTTCTTTCAGGTTCTACATCTTTTGTAAATTTAGGCAAGTTTGACAGAAAGGTTGCCATGCGACAGACTGGCGACCTGTCCAGGGTGTACCCCACCTCTCGCCCGGAACGTAGCTGGAGATAGGCACCAGCAACTCCCGACCCCATTAGGGACAAGGGTGCACAGAAAATGGATGGATGACAGAAAGGTGTTGAAAGAACCATCCTGCTCTTTAATTTGGAAAGGGCGGTTCAGATCTTTATTTGGCTTGGTCCTTAGCAAAGGGATAATCGCAGTCTGTGGGGTTTTTCCTGACTGGGAGTGAGAACACAGCTTGTTGAATGTGACTGGTAGCCAATCAGAAAGCGGTTTGTGTGTGGTGTGTTGCTCCTGCCATGTGGCTGGACACACCAACCGGCCGAACCTGTTGGACTTTTATCAGTTCTGTGCTCACAGAGGTTTGGAAATCCTTAAATTATGCAGTGTGAACCAGACCTAAAACTCACAAGCTCTACTTCTCTACTCTCGACCACTACCCTAACGCTCTCTGACTCTGGTCGCTATGGTAACGTTTACACATCCCTTCAAAATATGGTACAGTTGCGCTACAAAAATGAACATTTTACTTTCGTGAAAATTTTAACTCACGATAACGACTAATGGGAGCCCTGAGCTCGTTTCTCTGCAAAAAGACGGTCCCATCTGGGAGTGATGAGAGACAATGACACCCGAAGTGTTGCTTATACACAGGGTGCTTGGTCTCTACGTGGTGAAGCAGTTTGAAGCTTCATTGCCTCATTAACGAGCCGGTCATAATATCATGCAGAGCGGGCTTGGAATGTAGGAATCACCTACTGGGATAAATCCATTCTCCAGCAGGAATAACACATTCTCGAACAACCCAGTTCAGCTTCTAAACCGAACTCTTCTTCAGATGCTTTGCACCCTGCATGAGAAAAAAAATCTGAGTGGAAAGACCACCTGCCACACATAGTTCATGCATACAATTGTACTAAACTACTCGAGTCTACAGGTTACTCACCTTTCTTTCTTCTGTATGGCAGAATTTGCTTTTTGATTTAAAATCTGAAGAGAAGCAACATTCTAGACATGAGTATGCACAAAAAATTGCCTCAGAGAACAGTGCAAAATCCTCTGCTAAAGGGAAACAATATTATGATCGACATGTTAAAGGGGTTGCATTACAACTAGGAGATCGGGTTCTTGTAAGAAATCTATCTGAGAGAGGTGGTCCCGGGAAACCCCGTGCTTATTGGGAGAAAAATATTCATCGAGTTGTTGACAGGATCTGTGATGGGCCCATCTACCGTGTACAACCAGAAACTGGAAACAACACATTCTGTGTTTTGCGTTGGAATCTACTGCTACCTGTTAATACTTTACCCTTTGAACAAGATGAACAGATTAAATCCTCAAACCAAACACAAAGACAGAATGAATGGCAGAATCATGACAATCTGACAGTTGAGCAGAAATATGAAAATTCTGACGAGGAAGAAGAGTGCAACTATGTCCTGAGAACTATTCCTGATTATGAAGGGAGTAAAGTAATCCCCCATGTTCCTCAGCCAAATACCCACAGTAATCTCAGAGCAATAGCTTCAGTGTTCCAGCCTGCAGGACATTTTACACAGAATGCTGAAATGCAACAGCAAAGTTCAACACAGTTAGTGGTTGTCCCAGAATTTGTACCTCCAGTGGCACCATTAACTGAAGAACTATGGAGAACCATTAATGGAGTATGAGGTGGAAAATGGAGGGTTGGAGGAACAAGGGGATAGTTCCAAACCTGGCATGCACACACCAGAAGAAGAAGTGCTGCCAGTAAGGAGGTCAGCCAGAGCTGTAAAACCTAGAGAGGTCTTCACATATGACCAGCTGGGTCAACCATCTTATCACCCATTACAACCTGGAGTAAATCTGATGATTGCATGTCTTCCTTGCCCCATACTGTCTTACCCTGGTACATCTGACTGTATGCCATTTTAGGACAATGACACTTTGACAAATGATAGACATTTCAAGCGACAAACCTGACTTTTCTATTCCGGATGTCTGGAGATATCTTTTAAAACGGGAGAGTGTAGTGGGTTGAGAAACAGTAAAAAAAAAAAATACACCCCCTATTTTTGAATCAGAATTGGTCTTGTCTTTTGTCTTCGTTTTTTATTTCTGCTTTGCTTGTCTTTTATTTTTATTTCTCATAAAAGTGTATTTATTTGTGGTAGGCTTGGTCTCCTTTGTAACCGCTGTAACTGTTATAACTGACAAATGTTAATGATTAAAAAAACTGTTGTAACTGACAAACGTTGGTGTTTACTGTGTGTTGTAGATCAAAGGTTTTGTTCAGTTTGGTTATGTTCATTTAGGATTAGATTTTCTTCATTTTTTTTTGCTACTATGTTATTTTATTTGAGCATTTTGTTTTATTTTATTTCTTTGTGGAAACTCCGGATGTTGTTGATTGAATTTGAATTGTATTGTAATTGTATTTTTTATTTATTTATTTGTTTTTCTTTAATTGAAAATGCGTGGTCAGAATAAACAAGCTCTTGCCAGAGTAACATTGTTTCAACTCGCTTCCTCTGTGATTCACAGATCTTGGTTGCACAGGATTCAACTGCCTATTCACCACTTGATACTGGCTCAGATTCTCCTAGATCTGGTGCCAGTAACACATGCCTGCTCCCGTAAAATGTTTTCGAAATGTATCTAGGGCTTACGGATTTCTGTCAAGGTGCCTCAGTGAAGTCACGCGACAGGATTTGCTCACGCTCTCAGCCATTCACTTCCATATATTTCTGAAAAATTTCTGAGCTCAGCACACACCATCTTTGTCTCATCACCGCTATTACTGTGAGTGAGGTATAGATATGAATCAACAAATAGCCCTCTCATACGCTTCAAACAGTTTTCGAATACGGTTCCCGAACGGGAAAGAGTTGTTCTCACTCACAGCTGGCAGAGAGGATTAATTACCATAGCAACGGAACACAGAGCAGGGCAGAGCAGCTGCTTAGGACTACAAAAATGCATCACTGTAGTTCTAACTATGGCAGAACAGTCAGTTAAAACAGAAGGCTGTGCTGCCATTACAACTACTTGCTGTCTTGGCCAGTATATAACTAATTTTACCCAAACACTGTTACCCATAGGATTAGTGTAGCCCTTTAAAATAAAGCTTACTGAAAATTTCTAAATAAAAGCCTGAATATTCCTCTCAGGCCTTTATCTTTTTCTCTTAGGTTAGTGCAGAGAGAACTACAGATATAAATCGCGGTACTATCGGAGACAAGAAATGGCACTCTTATATGCTTCAAACGGTTTTTGGATCGCTCTTACGGATCCTTAACGGGAAGGAGTTGTTCGGACTGCTTTGTTCAGAAAAACTAACTGCTTCAAACAGTTAGAATTCCGTCTCTCCCTGTGTGTCTCACTCACATGACAGTTGAGCTGCTCTTTAGATCTACAATGACTGAAGGTTAGAACTACAACATGGCGGAACACTCAGTGCCTACAGAAGAGGTCAGAGCTGAATGTCAGAACTACAACATGGAGGAACTGTCAGTTACTAGTGAGGAGGACTGAGCTGACCTTTAGTACTACTTGTGTGTTGGGCATTTTATAACTGATTTTACCCAATCACTGTTACACATGGGATTAGTGTGGCCATGTAAAATGAAGCCTAATGAAAATTTGAAAATAAAAGACTTGACAATTTTTACATCAGGTAATTGCTCTTTTGGGTATTATGTAACTGATTTAACCCAAAAAGAGATTAATAGCGTACTACAGTTCCTACAATAGTCATGGATTATTTTGTGATATACTGTTTTGTTTGATAATAATGTTTGATTTAATTATAACAAGACACTTGTAAATGGCTTGATGTTGCATTCCAACATTTATTTTTTGTGTTCATTATTTAGCACACTTGCTTCTGTGTGCTGGTATACTGACAGTTGTTTTAATCAAGAAATGTGCTTTTTTGAAATAAGCTAATGAACTGTGAACACTACAAAAATGATTAGAAACATGAAAAGTGAATAAGTAATATAGTATTGACTGTCCCCAGTTGCACATCAAGCAGACCATTTACTTTGATTAAGACATTGCAAAGAAAAAACTAGTCCATACTTTTATTATGCGTATCAACATATTTGAATACAACCTAAAACAAACTAAGAAGCATTTAAAGCTTTTAAAATCAAGCTCCATCAACCATTAGAGACCTAATTGGTCCAGATGTTCCTGATAGAGCTCTTCACTCTCAGACTACAACTTTACTGGTGGTTTCAAGAATTATGAAAAGTAGAATGGGAGGCATATCTTCAGCCTTTTCTCATGTGGAACCAGCCTCCAGATATATACTATGAGGTAGACACCCTGTCCACCTTTAAGACTAGGTTTAAAAGTTTCATTTTCGTAGAGGCTTGTTTTGGAAAAAAAAATCCAAGCACTCAATGTAAGGTGAAAATCACTCAGTAAGATTTGTTTATATCTTGCACAAATAATGAGCGTTTACAAGGCAATCACTCATGCACAGGCAGGAGTAAAAGCTCGGTCAACAGGCAGACAACATAACAGTTTTATAGAATCAGGAAGAGGGGAAAAGAATCACAAGGATAACAATGTGACAATCTGGATCTTTGCTCTGCTGAAAGCTATTTCTCTGGGGAAAAACCTTCAGTGTGTTGGCTCAAACTTATGATGTATCTGAAAAGGATACATCATAGCATGACATGAACATCAGATTAATAAAGTTGTGTCACCTGATGAAAGCTGCAACACATCGACCTACCTTCTGTAACACCTTCCTGGATGGGGGGATTGGCTGAGCTACTGCTGCCTTGACAATTGTCTCAAGACGTATCTCGTTGGGTATGTTCCTTGTCTAGAAGAAGCCATGATCTTTCAGTATAAGCTTAGCAAAGTGGTTTCATGGTGTTAATATTTTTGGCAGTGAGTACAGATGCTAAATTCTGCTAGAAAATGCAATCATCACTTGTACAAAACTTTAAGCAGAAGGAAGCATAAAGTGCAACAAAATGTCATGGTAGAGTAGACTTCGGACTTGATAAAACACGATGGACCAACACTAACAGACGATAATGAACCCCAAATCATTACTGACTGTAGAAAATTCACACTGCACCCAAGCAGCTTGGATTCAACAATTCATTATATATTATTAAAAAATATGTTCCTTTCCACTTTCTCCAGATGCTGGGTCCTTAATATATGAATGAAATACATTAAAGCCTGTACTGAATTAGAGAAAAAAATTAACATCTAGATGGAATTGTAATTAATTGCGGTAGACCAGTGTTTATTTATATCTTGGCTACTCTAAAACTTTATTAGTTTTTTTTTAAATTTTTTAGCCAAATTTAGCTTTGTGTTTAGTGTTTTTATTATAAAAACCAGTGGGTTTGAAAAACAAAAAAGAAAGAAAAAAGCTGAAATGTAACAAATTAAAATAACTATATGCTGATATCCTCGAAATTAACAAAACAAAAGCACTTAAGAAGAAACAGAAAAATTGTACTAGGGCATGAGCAACTTTGAAAAAATAGCAACATATTACAATTACACATGTTGCCCTCCAATGCTACAGAAAATTATAATAATTTAAACTTTTGACATTTTATGTATAAAATGCTGTCTCTCCCTGTGTTGCTGTCTCTCCCTGTGTTTACATGACTGGGTAATGAGCTGTAAAACACTTTGGCTTAAACCCTTTTGAGGAATATTAACAAATATAGACTATACATCAAGTCTTGTTGACTTTTTGTTATGGCAATTACAGTAACAGCACAGTAGAGAACAGGCGTTGAACTGTTCTGATGCAAAATTATCGAGTTGCGCCATCTAGTGATCACAATTACGCAATGAAATATTGCTGAAAATCTCACAATTCTTAAAAAACATTCTAAACTTTCTAAACTAAAAATGTTATCCAACTTTGTATATCAAGTACCACTTGTTTCCAGGTACAACCACATTAAAGAACTTTATTTTTTTGATTGCTGTGCTTTTCTTAGAACAACAATGAAAGGAAAAATGTTATCTATTTGGTTTAAGTGTGTATTTTTAATTGTCTATCCCATTTTATAAAGAAACTGAATTTTCCAAGTTCCAAGTTGCATAAGTAAACACAAATATACCCTGAAGTAGGAATTTGAAGTTTCCCGCCAACTTAATCACAAAATCCAACATGGCAACCTCTTGTTTAATTCCTTGTGGCCCAGATTATGTGCTCTCTCTCCATTGACAGAGAATTTCTCCAGAGCTTGGTATGACCCTCACCTTGATCCATCTACACAACCTGAGGTTCATGTGGAGGCTATTATGCCATTGTTTGTTAGATGGAATCAAACAGATGATACATGCTACGTTGTGTTGGAAGTATTTTAACAATAGATGTGACATAGAAGAGAAAGGAAAATGTTTATCTATTGCCACTGATAATACCATCACATTTACCAATAGTATAGAAATTGCACAATCCTAGTGCAAAACCCTGCAAAATAAATTTGACTAAAATTTCAGTTCTTCAATAAGAAGAACTGAACATCAGAATGAATAAAATGACTGAAAGAACTTTGAAAATTAGAAGACAATTTGTGTAAAACAAAAGGTCAAAATCACCACCTCTCAGTAATGTATTTGACTACCTTCTCCATACCGGAAAAGTTTCAATGGTTTAATCTAAACTAAAGGCTTTTCAGCAACGTATAAAATAAATTTTGGGGACCCTCTGAGAGACAGACAAAGAGAGTTGGATGTGGCACCGTTGAAGACACGGACATTAATCCCAGCTTCAACCACAAATACGAAAACTTTGAAATAAGAGAAAAGATGTTGAATTTTTAAAGAAATCTAGGTTTATTTTATAAAAATTCCATAAATTTAAGCATACAGAAAAAAATGATTACATACTTCTGAAAGGATTACAATACTTCCGTCAATAATTGAAAGAGTTCAAATGCATGACTATAAAAAGACAATAAAAACAAATAAATTACAGCAACTAAAGTTTTGGTGTATTTCTTGAACATTAGCAAGTGAAACAGATCCTAGCTTATTTAATGAAGATGACACTTTGTTCATTTGGAAGACATTTGTCTTTTACAATAGATACTTTATCTGGTTAGTTCAAACTAAAATCAAAGCTCACAGTGTTGACGGTTGAACTTAAAGTGTTGCATTTGACAAAAATACTCTTGTTGTTGTTCCATAACAACCATAATAAAATCATACTTCATTTATATGAAAAAAAAATAATTATTCTCCTTCTTCTCATATTGGTAGTCTACCATAAAATATTAGAATATTTGGTAAATATCATGGAAAGAGAGCTGCT
>CAEFZY010045735.1:0-20749 GCA_903066815.1 Brachyrhaphis roseni
ATTAAAGCTCTTTACATTGAAGATGCATATTTGGGCTTATGTATGAAATACCTGGGTATCCATCCAACAAACCCCCCAAATTGGAACCTCTTCCATGTTTTTCCTGTAAAATACAGTCGCTGTGAATACTCCAAGATTATCGCAACCACAACTCTGGAAAATATGGACCGTGTTTGGATTTGGAGAGACTTTAAGAAACCGGGTCGGTACTGTTGATTAGTTAGAAACATCCTATGCTGATGATCCTATACTCCATGAAACTTGGATACTATGAATAAGAATAAAGAGCTAATCTTAGTTCAGTGCAGAAAAGAGAAATAAAAATTGTTTTGGCAATTTACCAAGTGCAGGAGGAAGTTGTGGATATTTATCAGTAACCAGTAAAACCATTTTTTTCATTTGACTTTTGGTCCTGTAACCATAAGTACAAGTCTATTTTTCTTTCTCTTAGTCATACAATTACATAAGATTTCCATAACAAAATGTGAGAAAACATGTAGAAAACATGAGTCTATATTAACTGGTTTTATATAACCTTTAAATATTGTGTTGTATTAGGAGTGAAGAGGTAAAAATTATAGCGATCACTAAAGAATATGTGTGGACAAATGCTGATTGTGGAAGTTATTTTTTGAATCAGAGTGACTGTATTTTGGTGGCTAACATCAGCTAAACATGAATTCACAACAAAATGCTGAAAGATTCAGCAGTTTAGTGAGACACGGACATGAAGACAGTCAGATATGTGGGTCTAAAATAATAAAATAAATAAGGAAGGGCATTACTAAAACAACCCAAACATTTATATTTTTAAACAAATGTTAAAATGCTCTCATATTTGAAAGTCAGTTTATAAAATGTTGCTAGTGATTTGGTTGAAGTTGTTTTAAAACATCAACATTATGAACATTATGTTCATAAAAAATACTTTTTTTGTTTCCACTCCAAACATAATGATAGTCTTTTTTATAAAACCTTTTGAAAATGTAATGTGTGGGATGAAGTCACTCAAATATTAGCCAGATTTCTCTTCAATGCTGTTGAATAATGTGACATTTGAATTAATTCTGCTTTAAGAAACAATTTCCTGACATAACTGGAGCTTTCAATCAATAAAATCTGCTGGTTTATATTAACTAAATTCACTTTTTCCTCAATTAAATCCTCTTTATTAAATCATGTAACTGCTGACAATCAGGGAGTGAAGACATCATCCTGTGTTGTCAGTGGCTAGACTAAATTGTTTCCAGTTTTTTGAAGGTTAAACTATAGAGAATTTGACTTCAGCCATTTTTAGCAAACATTCAAATCTTTCAGGCTGGTCATTGGAAAAAGCTGGATGCAATTCTGGTCTTCTCCCTGTTTTCAACTGACTCTAAATGTCTCCTTCAGGTCATGTACCTGCACACTGAGCTGGATGTCAGAACACAGCGGAAAACTCAAATAATCTTCACACACCTTTTATTATTGCTTGTGATGCGGATAGGTGAAATTTTAGATGCTGAAGAATAGATTCATGCATTATCTATTGGTTTTTGTGGTCATGGCTATTCTAAAGTGCTTAGCAGTTTAACATGCTTGATCAAGAAAATAATTAGACCTTTCCTCAATAATCTTATCATTGGACCATCCTGTAGACTCTGTTTAGGCAGAAAAGTACATTTGTTTTCAGATATGGTGAAATAATTTATTGTATCAAATGGACGGTGTGCAAAGAAGCTCCACACTGACATCATGTGGCTATAATTTGCACTGCAGCTAAACGGTGGCACAAAACCAGCTCTGAATCCACAGTATTTAATTCTTTAAATATTTGATGCCTCACAAAACCAAAGTCCACCTTCTAAGGTCTTTTCTATTAAGACGTAATAAAAATGATTTGGTCTTTAAGAGGTTCTGAAAACATTTCATCCTAACTGCAGAAGACACGAGAGATGAAGCCAAATATAGCAGCAAAACTAAACAAACTTCATGTTCCAACAGCTTGTAGAGCCACCTTCATGGCAACAACTTAGGAGATTTTTCTGTCTGACTTTAGCTGTCACATCGCTGCTGATGAACTTTGGTCCACTCTCCATGTGTTTCTCCACAGCTCTTTGAAGGTTTCAACACAGCATTTAAATCAAGTTGTGCTCTGAACTTTGATTAAGCCATTGCAGCATCATAATTATTTTCCTTTTCTGTGGTTTTCTTATAAATTTTCTGCTGTGTTTGGGATCAATGTCTTATTGATGACCCAGTTTGTGTCAGGATTCTGGTGTGTGTGTTTTTATGAGAGTGAGCGTTCTCTTTCAGAGATGATCTTTGTTGGAGGGCGGGGCTCTTGCAGGCTGCACACCTGGTGATAATCACATCAGCAGCCTGGGGGTGGAAGGAGCTGCAGGACCTTCATGCTCTGCTGGATGATCAACCTAGATGGTATTCTCTAACCCGGTCGGTTAGTTTCTTTAGTGTTTTTCTTTTGGTGGGAGGTCAAAGTTAGTGATGGCCAAATGAAGCCTCATGAAGCAATGAAGCTTCCAGGCCCGTTGCTTTGCCCAAAGGTTCGTTACTCATTCATTTCTCACTAGTGACATCTGCTGGTGAAACTGTGACAGCCTTGTCACTCAGAAAGTCAGGCTTAAAAAAATTAGTAAATGCAGAATTGTCACCAAGTTTTTGTCAAACTCATGTTTAGTAACAGGAGAGTCAATAAATCCTGTTTAACTAATATTTTTAGTTATTAAATGCATTTGTAGCCAATCCTGGTTTATGTTGACTGTTAGTGGCTGTTTTCTTTTGTCATCAACTGATTTGACAATAAAGACATTTGATGTTTTAGTGCCTTCAGAGTGCAGCTTGTTGGGGCAGACAGTAATCTTTGAGTTTTGATTTGCCTCCTGAAAAACTAAAATTCTTCATAAATTCTCTTCTTCTTGGATTCCTATTGGCTCTCTGATCTGATCCCTGATATTTTTACTCTTCCAACAGCTTTAGTCTGTTTCTGCTGTGCTAGACTGATAGATCTTTGCAGAACAAAGAAATAGTGGAAATAATTTCAAGAAGGTGAGAATTTTGGAGGTGAAGGGGTTAATTATTTTTATTTAAGAATCTTGTGATCGATCATCTCAAGTTTTCCCAGATGTCAGATTTTTCACTCTTGCTGGCTCCATTTTAGTCAAGTTTATTTGTTTAGCACATTTTAGCAACAATGCAGCTTCAAAGTGTTTTACATAATAAAAAACCACAAATATAAAGTCACAAAATATATAATAATCAACAATTGAGAAAACCGGTAACAAACATTACATTTTGATCAGTGCCATAATCAAAATCATTAACACACATAAACTATATTATTATACTATTTATTTCGGCCACTGCTGAAAACAAATCCTCCTCTGATGCGATCAAATACAAAAACCCATGAATCAGCGGCTCATCACGCTTTTATTTTGAAAACCGACACGCAAAATGAAGCAGTCACGTGGTTTTCAGCGACGACACATCGAAGCGAGGCTTCATCTGACACGCCCCCTTTTTACTCTATACGAGCCTCGAAGCCTGGATTCAGATGGACCATCTCTAGAGTTTTGTGTGAATATTTGAGAGATTTCAGGAAGGAAATCCGTTCAGCCTGTTTTCCCAACGGGCAGGTAAATCCTGCTGGAGAAACATTCACAGAGTTTAAAGAATGTAACGGAAAGTCCGACGAAGAGATGAAGGATCAACACAAACTGCTGGATTCCGCCAGGACGCCAGTGATCATTTTACACCGAATAGGTAGGAAAAACCTTCACTTTTCACTGATAAAACCTGGATGAAAAACGGAGACGACTAAAAGGAAACAACGCGGGAGACTGTTTTAAATTGGCAATAAAATATGGCCAGCCTGTTATGATCTCATTAATCCTTTTCGTGTCTTTAAAGTTCAATGCAGGAATGTCATGTTGTCGGTTGTATTGGAGCAAGAGACAGAGGCAATAGCTGAGTTTGGTGATTTATTAATAGTAAAGAAAGGACAAGCAAAATACTGAACAACTACACAAATAAATCCAAAAGTACATCCAGCCAGGAGACTTGGAGAAAAATACAGGAAAGCACAAGGAGCTGATGTGAGGATCAGGCGAGTAGTGGGTGAGATTCAGGAGCTGGTTGATAGTGTGGACGAATTTAAAGGTGCCTTAACGTCTCGGAATATATAAATAAGAAATACATATATAACAAAGAGACTCGGAACTCCTTCTGCTCATAGTCAGAAGGGAAGAGATTTTAATGCACATCTGCGGATCACATTTAGATCGTGACAGTAATCCAAAATCTCTTGACTTCTACTTCTACCATCAGTTTTTTATAGAGTCCCAGCCCTACTGGTGTGTATTGGAAAGGTTTAACCAATAGCAACTCCCTTACGCAGGGATTCTGGCAGCCTTTCCATTGAGTGTGTATGGGATGTTCTGGGAAACGACTGGAACCTTTAGCTTTCCACATCTGCTCCATCTCAGAACTGCCAAATAAGCCAATTAATCACAAATCGTTGTTCTTATCTGTCTAAACAGCATACTTCCCAAGTCAAATTTGGTCCCACTCGTTCTTCGCACACATGGAAACGGAATGGAGTTCGAGTCAGACTGACCTTTAACGGCGCCTGACTTCCTCCACAAAAACAACTCCATAAAAAGTGTTTCCGCTCTTACAAATCTGAATTCCTTCCTGACTTCTAGGTCAGATTGACCCAGGCCATTTGACACAGTACATTTATTTTAGGTTAAAACACATCTTGGTGCGAATCAACCAAACAACATAATTTTAACTATTAACATAAGTATACTCCTTTACAATAGTGGGAACAATGGACCTGGGCTAATGAACTAGCTGACAGCAGATGTGAGTAGTTGGGCAGGAACCAGGCTGAAAGTGACGCAAGGGAGAGAATACAGTATAATAATGACAATAAGACTTCAGCTTTGGCGTGCCCACCCCCACACAATCACTTGTACAAGATGTTTTGACACACAAGATATTTTTTTTTGCCCGAGGGGACCGTGTTGGTGACCCCTGACCTCAAATAAAGCTGCTGTGTTTGTCAGGAAGCCATTAGGTTAAGTTATTGCCATTTTATTTGCTCACCCAAAAGTCCATACTGTTATTCTGGTCAGAATAAACAGTTTTGTTGAGTTATTTTCCCAAACTTAGAGTTAAATTGAGATACATATGTGGGATTAGAAAAAAACACAAGCACATTTTCTTATGATCTGTAGATCATTTTTTTGTTGAACTTAGAATTACCAAAATCTTTTATTTTGGTAATAAATACAGTATTTATTTATTACCAAAAAATTAATCTTTTTTTGGTTATAAATAAATTATTACCAAAGGAGACATGAGGAAAAATACAGGAATATATTTTCTGGCAAATATGCCAGAAAATAATGTTTTGACTGATTTTCACACATAAAAATTTGTATTTTTAGAATAATCTAAGAAAAGGCTTTTTAGATGCATCAAGGGATTAAAGTGAAGGGTTCATTGTTGGACTCAAAATTAAAAGTTTTTGTTTTGTGTTTTGGTCCAGGTCTCCAACATTGTTCTGTGTGTAAAGACGACAGGATTTTCAATGACCTCAGCAACCAGGAGGGGAACTCCACTTTAAAACAAGAGGAACCAGAACCTCCAGAGATAAAACAGGAGCCAGAAGAACCAGAACATCAACAGTTCAAAGAGGAAGAGAAGCAACTCTGCATCAGTCAGGATGAAGAGCATCTTGTGCTGAAACAGGAGACTGATGAGATTTCAGTGAATCCTCTTAATGTGCAAAGAATCTACAATGAAATAGAACCACAGAGGAACCAAATCATCCCTCATGGCTCTGCTGAAGGTGAGAACCAAGATCAGGAAGGAAGCAATTCAGAAGACCCAGGAAAAAAGAGAGATGAAAAACAGAAACAGAGATATCAGAGAACCAAACAATGGAAAGTTAAAACTGAGAGTTCAAAACAGAAAACACACAAGAAAGCTCATCCAGACCAAAAACAATATTCTTGTAAAATCTGTGATGAAGCCTTTTCTCAAAGCAGTTCCTTGACGACACACATGAGAACTCACACGGGTAAGAAACTTTTCACATGTTCAACCTGTGGAAAAGGTTTCCAAATCAAATCGTGCTTACTTTGTCACATGATGATTCACACCGGTGAGAAGCCTTTATCATGTGTGACATGTGGAAAAAGCTTCCAAAACAAATCTCATTTGCTTCATCACATGAAGATTCACACAGGAGAGAAGCCTTTTTCATGTGTGACATGTGGAAAAGGTTTTATAACCAAAGCTGAGGTAGTTAGTCACATGAGAAGTCACACAGGAGAGAAGCCTTTCTCATGTGAAACCTGTGCAAAAGGTTTTATAACTAAATCTAAGTTACTTGTTCACAAGAGGATTCACACTGGTGAGAAACCTTTTTCATGTGTGACATGTGGAAAAGGTTTCAAAACCAAACCTGAGTTACTTTGTCACATGAGAATTCACACAGGTGAGAAGCCTTTCTCATGTGAAACCTGTGAAAAAAGCTTCACATGGAAATCAAATTTGCTTCGTCACATGAAGATTCACACAGGTGAGAAGCCTTTCTCATTCGCAACCTGTGGAAAAGGTTTCAAAACCAAATCTGAGTTACTTTGTCACATGAGAATTCACACAGGTGAGAAGCCTTTCTCATGTTCAACCTGTGGAAAAAGCTTCACATGCAAATCAAATTTGCTTCGTCACATGAAGAGTCACACAGGTGAGAAGCCTTTCTCATGCGCAACCTGTGGAAAAGGTTTCAAAACCAAATCTGAGTTACTTTCTCACATGAGAATTCACACAGGTGAGAAGCCTTTCTCATGTTCAACCTGTGCAAAAGGTTTTATAAATAAATCTAAGTTACTTGTTCACAAGAGGATTCACACAGGTGAGAAGCCTTTCTCATGTGTGACCTGTGGAAAAGGTTTCAAAACCAAATCTGAGTTAATTCGTCATATGATGATTCACACAGGTGAGAAGCCTTTCTCATGTTCAACCTGTGCAAAAGGTTTTATAAATAAATCTAAGTTACTTGTTCACAAGAGGATTCACACAGGTGAGAAGCCTTTCTCATGTGTGACCTGTGGAAAAGGTTTCAAAACCAAATCTGAGTTAATTCGTCATATGATGATTCACACAGGTGAGAAGCCTTTCTCATGTGCAACCTGTGGAAAAAGCTTTCAATGGAAATCTTTTTTGCTTCTTCATGTGAAGATACACACAGGTGAGAAGCCTTTCTCATGTGAGTCTTGTGGAAAAGGTTTCTCAAAACAATGCATTTTAACTGCTCACATGAGGTCTCATACAGATGAAAGGCCTTTTTCATGTGGGACCTGTGGAAAAAGTTACAAAGACAAAAATTATTTAATTGGCCACATACAGACACATACAAGTGAGAAGCTTTTCACTTGTGGGACCTGTGGAAAAAGGTTCAGCCAAGAAAGCATTTTAACTTCTCACATGAGGATTCATACAGATGAGAAGGCATTTTCTTGTGAGACTTGTGGAAAAAGTTTCAATTGGGAAAACAGTTTAGTTGGTCACATGAGGATTCACACAGGTCAGAAGCCTTTCTTATGTGGGACTTGTGGAAAAGGCTTCAGATATCAGAACAATTTAACTTCTCACATGAGAACTCATACAGATGAAAGGCCTTTCTCATGTAGGACCTGTGGCAAAAGTTTCCACTGTAAAATCAGTTTAACTTGTCACATGAGGACTCATACAGATGAAAGGCCTTTCTCATGTGGGACCTGTGGCAAAAGTTTCCGCTGTAAAATCAGTTTAACTTCTCACATGAGAACGGCCTGTATGAGTACCAAGACCTTGAGGGGGTACCAACACGGTTATCGTGTCTTATTACCCTCAAGTACCAAGACACAATAACTAACAGTTTGGGCGCAGAGTAATTACAGCTGGGTAACATTTCTATAATGTAGCAGCTTGGAGAAGAAAAGCATTTAAAATAGGATGTTTATCTAACAAACACTAAACTTTCACTTTATTCGGTCAGTTTCATCTTTTCATTTAAAAGGATTTTTAAGTGAGATATCAAGTCTTACAAAGTTATGCATGCATTTTTTATGTGTTTATTTTGTCTGGTGAGATAGTAATAGTCTGTCTCTTAAAGGAACAATGGATTTGAATGTTTTCAAATCAATTGTAAAGCTGTTATTATGTCTATTCTTTGTACTTATACTTTGTTTTATTTAACTAATTTTGGTCAGAGGATGTATGTTAACTGTTACTACATGAACAAGGTATATTTAGATTAAATTGTTTATTCTAAAGTTGAATCTAAATACACTTTACTTTTTTATTACTTTCTCTTGAGTTTTTGATTCAGAGAGAAAATACTGTTGATTATATGATGGCAACAATGCAGACGTTTCTACGTTTTGCTAAGCTGACATGTTTTCACTTTTTTGTTAAAACATCTGCATCGACTTTATTCTTGCTAAGTTTATTGCAAAACGAAGTTATATTTTATTCATGTGACTTTTTTAAAGTCTGTAACAATATTATTTTGAGAAGGTTTTTAGTTTTTAGGGTGTTAGAAAATGTATTATTGATATAGATTCAATTTCAGATAGAAATGTGACTAGAAAAAAATGTTTCTATATCGTTCTTGTCTAATAAAGGTTTTTTTTAACCATAATGATGGGGTTTGTCTTTTTTCAGTTCAGCAGTAGATTGGGACCCATGTAAAGGTTTTTGCTTTTTGAGTCTTTTCTCTCATAATTTCTCCCATGCAATTGTCATTTTTTAACATTCTTTATTTAAGAGTGTTCATTATTATGAAAGGTAGGTGCATCGATCCAGCGTCTTCCATTAAGAAAAAGAAACATACGGACAGAGGGGACTGACAGCTTCTTATAAACCATAACATCTTCATCTGTGAGGCCATCCAAAGTGGGAAACAGATGGGGCCCATACACTTTCCATTTTTACGTGAAGTTTTGCCGTTATCTTTTCCATAGTGAACACATCATTCAGTCTTCCTTACCATTGTTGAAGGGCCAGGTGTAGTGGAAAATTTTAAGGTTACTATGATTGTTAACCCTTGTGTTTGCGAGTGGGGTCTAACTGACCCAACCTCCATATCTCTTGCCTCAGCCCTGACACACAATCAGTGCACAACTGTATTATGATTCTTGTGTGATGCATGAGCTTTTGAAAAAGACTTCTGAAGCAGTTCCTCTGGCATTGGCATTGCAATGAAGTTATTGAATTGTTTCTTTTTCTCATAAGGCTTGACTCCCCTAGTGAAAGAAGATACGTGTGCTTATTGTCTGTTCTGTAACCAAGTAGATTACCAAACTATGCGAATGAATTGAAACCCTCCCTATAAAACTGTAAGTTGTGTCCTGGCTTTTCTCGAATGCTGTCAAACCTTCCAATATATACTGAATAAGATAATATTCTTTCTCTGTTTTTTTGGGTTTTGAAGCAGTTTTCCCTCACTCTTTGTTAAAGAAAATTTTCCACAACACCAGGACAGAGGTATTTTCTTTGCAACCAGTAGAAGAATGTGGACAAGTAAAAAAATCTGTGTGGTAACAAATCAGGCTTGAGACTCTGGCAAAAGGCAAAGAGCAAAATCTGTATTTTGTCGTTTGCAAGCGGAGAACACACAGCAGCCACAGCACAGCAGCTGTACCTGCAATGAGTTCTGACTTGGAGCTACAAGCTCTCACAATATATAGGACTCTCTACACAATGCAATTGGTGGTAGAAAATTAACATAAGATTATATCTGTTAGTTATATTGCTCTATGTGTATTCTGACTTCTTGTATATTTCCATCAGATAAAATCTATTTGGGTTACATGTACAAGGTTGGGTGCGACAGACTGGCGACCTGTCCAGGGTGACCCCGCCTCTCGCCCGGAACGCAGCTGGAGAGGCACCAGCACCTCCCGACCCCATTAGGGACACGGGTGAACAGAAAATGGATGGATGGATGGATGGTACAAGGTTGGGAGTTGTTTTCTACAGCTGCATCAGAACCAGACTGTTTCACCCCTTGTTTTGGCTTCCCTTTTCCTTGGTATAAAACTCGTGTGTTGTCTCTGCCTGGCAGAGCTTTTCACCCGGAACGTCTTCATTATTGATTGTCCTACAGGCTCTCTATATGGTGCACAATATACACACATTGATGTTAGGTAAAAGCACTGTCTTACCTAACAGTGCTTGGAAATTATTTTTTTTTCCACAACAGGAGTCCACCAGATTACAGTTGTGTTATGTAACATGATGGCCTGTATAATCAATTTAATATTAGAAAAGCAGGTATGATCACTTCTTTCTTCTTTGTAGGTCATTTATGAGACAGAAGACCATTAAAATCTGCAGGTAGACCGCCAACACAGTGCCACATACCCTTCAGAAAGATGCCACAGATTAGTTAAACAGATTACCTTGCATTGTAATTTCCATGTGAAGTCAGTGTTTTGCTTTTTTTTACAAATTGAACTAAAAATTTAAAATAAAAATTGCATTTTTTAAGAGGAATCTGATGAAATCATATGAGACCAATACTTTATACTTAAGTATAAAATGTTTTTAGTATGCTCAGAAAGTGTTTGCAGAGGAGTCACCTGTCGTTGACAATTTGCCTGAGGCAGTGGAAGACTACAATGACTCTCCTCAGAGAAACTGATTTGCAGACATTTTTTAAAATGGATTGCAGAAAATTCTACAAATTTGTTATATCTAATGTGCATAGTTAAAAACATGAGAAATGAAAATGAGAATGGCATATTTGTCATTCATTAATATCTAAAGGATAACATCAATATTAACAGAGATGCATAAAAAGGCTTGCTGATACACTAATATGCCTTACCTTCTTGACATAGTGTTTTAAAAACAACTTTAGAATTGACACTAATTTCCACACATCCCAGTGGTTTATTCAGACAGAACATTGACTCTTTCATAGTATTTGGCTGCTGTGTGGATTGATGAACATCATAGTCAATATATATAAAACTTAGTTGTCTTTGAATCTTGAAATACAAACAATAATTTATGTCACAAGACAAAAAAATTAAAATCGATTTCATATCTGAACCAGATGATCTCACCAAGCTCCGCCACTATTGCGGAGAGAAAGATGCAGAAAGGGTTCGAGTGACGCCACGAACTGGGTGAGATGTTAGGATAGTGAAATAGTTGCTGTTTTGTTAACTACAGGGGCTGAACCACAGTTCTCTCCAGTCCCAGAGGTGAGGATGTATCCAAAGATAAAGAAGTGTTCAAATTCATGTGTAGCCTTGGACACCAATCAAAAATGGATGCAAAAACAAATTCTGTCCTTATTTCGAATTGATAGAAAAGTATAAGTACTCTTGCACAACCATCTTAGAAATTTAAATGTGAAATTATTGATAACTGCCAATTACATGGTGCATTGACAGGACAGGAGGCTAAAACATAAACATAAACTTCCTTTGCAGCATCATTACAACTCAGCCATTCATTTACACTGTTTCCTGTGGTGTCTTCAGATCCGGTGTGACCAGTGCCAGTGGTGGTACCACTACAACTGCTTTGGCCAGCCAGACGGCAATGCCTCATACTACTGTTTTACATGCAAAGTTTAAGTAAAGATTTAATTTTTATTTTCATTTTCTGTCCCGTTTTAAGTTTGTTCATTATCCTGTAAATTTGTTGCATAATTTTGAACTTTAGAAAAAGTATTAAAGTTATAAAATGTTTCCTTTGTAATTCATGGGGTTATTTATGTTGTGCATTTACTGACGAATATTACAGAAATTTAAGAAACAGTTGTTTTACACTCTGACATAATTTACAGGCCTGTGCAGTAGGGTCACGGATTATTATGGCCATCAAAATCTGTGACCAAAGTGATCCTGGCTATTTGAGGGTTAAATATTGTTCTAAGTGTGACATGACTGTGATGAAGAGGTTACAGAAACATTAAAAACCGTGTTAAAAACTACCGGAGTACTTAGAACCATTTCTTAATTGTTTAACGATTTATTAAACAGTTGGTTTACATATTTTAATGACAGCACATAGGCCATCAGTGCTATGGTCAGTCAAACAGTTTACAGAGTCAAATACAAAATAATACATTATATTTTGTCCGTCAATGCGATAATAATAAAGTGAAGTTTACAATGCCAGCTGTTTCAGTATTTACTCATTTTACGTAAATATTCTTGTCTCTGATCTTCAAGACGTACCTGCGCTCTACCGCCCCCTGCAGTCACAGAAAATGATGTAACATTTGATGTAACACGGAAAGCAAATTGAGGAACCAGGCCCTGACTTAGTCACGTGGTACGTCTCGCTCACGCGGTTTCTAACATTACATCCTGCTCCAGGAAAAGCCTCGACACACCCTTCATACAAATCTTCCTGGATTACTCAACACGCTCTGAAGCCTCGGCACAGAAAGCACGTCGCCAGTTTTAGGCAAATGTTTGAATGTTTTCAGTAAAAATCTCTTCAGTTTGAAGAAACATTCACAGAGTTGAAAGAAATCAACGTTAAGATGGAGGAAGAGATGGACGATCTGCTGGATTTTACCCGGATACCAAAGATCATCTTACACCGGATAGGTACGAAACACCTTCACGTTTTACTGATGATATGAGGCGCGAAACGGACAAAAGCTGGAGGAAATACACGAGACAGATGAAAGGAAACAGTGTGAGAGACCGAATTAGGATGAATGTTTAACAAAATGTAATAAATAGATGAATACGCCTGAAATATAGGACCTCGATGGCCGATGGTTGGCCATCGAGGTTCTGGAGATTTCCCGAACGACAAAGTGCGTCTGCGTTTTTTTTGCTTTGGCAAGCCGTTTTATCATTTAATGGGCTTTTCCACACTTTGCTTCTATGTATCTGAAATTAGTAAAAGATGCGGCTGTGTGGAGCCACACAGTCTAGAGAGATTTTTTTCTCTGGATCTTTGGCTTTTCTTGTCCTCAATGTCAGAATCGGAATAGATCCGAGTTTCCCTGGATCAATAAAATATTTCATTAAAGGGAACCCGTTGTGGATAATTTCCATTTTGCACATTTTTGCTGTCCTTCACTTGGAGCTTCTATTAACTCTCAAAGCAATTAATAAAAACCACCCAGCCATCTTTTGGCAATAGATTGATGTTTTTTGGTGTCTGGACAATAGTAGACTATAAAATTGGTCTTGATTTCCTCAGTTTTGGGAAATCGGTGATCAGCCGATTTTATAATGTGAAGCAAAGGAAGAATTTTCATAATTAATTCGCTATTTGACGATCTAATCTGAGGTTTTTATACTTTTATGATTTAAAAAAATAACTCTCGACAAACCAGATATGTGTTTGATTTAGGGCTGAATATGATATTAGTGTTGACTCAGTTGGTCATTTGTTTGTGACGCTCGATCCGATTTTGTTGGACAATGTCTCGGCGCGGTATCAAAAGGAGTGTCCGAATTAGCATAAATAATATTTTTTAATCAGGCTTTTGAGAAAAATTACAAAAACAATTGGGAAATTTTAGGTGTTTTATTTGCTTCAACGTACATAAAATGGGTATCATTGGAAAGGAAAAGTAGTCAACTTTAACACAGTAGTGTTGGTAGCACAACTGTGTAGTTGTGCTACAAATTGCACAGTGGCGCAGTTGGTAGCACTGTTGCTTGCAGAAAGAAGTTCCTGGGTTCGATTCACGGCATGGGGTCTTTCTGCAGGTTAATTGGTCTCTCTAACTTCTCCCTAGGTGTTAGTATGTGTATGTATGGTTGTTTGTCATGTCTGTCTCTGTGTTGCCCTGCGACAGACTGGCAGCCTGTCCAGGGTGAACCCGCCTCTCGCCCGGAACGATAGCTGGAGATAGACCAGCACCTCCCGACCCCATTAGGGAAATGGATGGATGGTGTTGCGTTTGTAAAGAAATATTCTGAAAGGGACATTTGATGATGGGAAGTGATCAGCATGCGTTCTCTCCTATGCCTCAGTGGAACGAGCATCATTGCAGGTTCCTATCCGGAGTTGGAGTTGCGGAGTGCACAGCTGTCACGACGTACAGAGTGATGCTGAGGAGCAAAGGCCATTTGAGGCTTCTGGAAACTTAATTAGGCCCGAGCAGCTAAGCGCTGCGAAGCCCTATTGTTTTCATACTGTTTCTTATGATTCTGCCTCCCTCTTTGGGGCCCTTTTTGGGGGCTTTATTATATTGAAAAACTCACCAAATCTGACCTGACCTGAAATTATTTTAGAATTACCAAAATAATTTCTATGCATTCATATGGAGAATGCCCATAATACATTTTCACAGATTTTCATACATGAAAATTTGTAACTTTAGATTAATCAAAGAAAAGGCTGATTAGATGCATCAAGGGATTAAAGTGAAGGGTTCGTTGTTTGACTCAAAATTAAAAGTTTTTGTTTTGTGTTTTTGTCCAGATCTCCAACATTGTTCTGTGTGTAAAGACGACAGGATTTTCAATGACCTCAGCAACCAGGAGGGGAACTCCACTTTAAAAAAAGAGGAACCAGAACCTCTGCAGATAAAACAGGAGGAAGAAGAACCAGAACGTAAACAGTTCAAAGAGGAAAAGAAGCAACTTTGCATCAGTCAGGATGAAGAGCCGTTTGTGCTGAAGCAGGAAACTGATGACATTTTGGTGATTCCTTCTAGTGTGCAAATAATCCACAATGAAACAGAAGCACAGAGGAACCAACTCATCTCTCATGACTCTGCTGAGGATAAGAACCAGGATCAGGAAGGAAGCAATTCTGAAGACCCAGGAAAAAAGAGAGACAAAGAACAGAAACAAAAGGAGAAATATGAGAAAACCAAACAGCATAAAGGTAAAACTGAAAGTTCAAAACAAAAAACATACAAGAAAGCTCACCCACAGCAAAAACTATATTCTTGTAAAATCTGTGATGAAGCCTTTTCTCAAAGCAGTTTGTTGACCACACACATGACAACTCACACTGACAAGAACCCTTTCACATGTTCAACCTGTGGAAAAAGCTTTCGATGGAAATCTCATTTTCTTCCTCACACATATATTCACACAGGAGAGAAGCCTTTCTCATGTGTGACCTGTGAAAAACGCTTCAGAAGAAAATGTGATTTGCTTTGTCACATCAAGATTCACACAAGTGAGAAGCCTTTCTTATGTGGGACATGTGGGAAAAGATACAAGAGCAGAATGACTTTAACTGACCACATGAAGACTCATACAGTTGAGAGGCCTTTCTCATGTGGGACCTGTGGAAAGAGTTTCCAATATAAAAGAATTTTAACTAGACACATGATAATTCATACAGGTGACAGGCCTTTCTCATGTAGGACTTGTGGGAAAAGTTTTTGTCAAAAACATCATTTAAGTAGACACAAAATGATTCATACAGGTGAGAAGCCTTTCTCGTGTGGGACTTGTGGAAAAAGTTTCTTTCAAAAACAACATTTAAGTAGACACAAAATGATTCATACACATGAGAATCCTTTCTCATGTAGGAGTTGTGGGAAAAGTTTTTGTCAAAAAAGCAGTTTAATTAGTCACATGAGGATTCATACAGGCGAGAAACCATTTTCATGTGGGATTTGTGGAAAAAGTTTTTGTCACAAAAGCGGTTTAAATAATCACATGAGGACTCATAGAGTAGAGAAGTCTTTCTCATGTATGACTTGTGGAAAAAGATTCCATTATAAAGGCAATTTAACTAGTCACATGAGGATTCATACAGGTGAGAAGCCTTTCTCATGTGGCACCTGTGGAAAAAGTTTCCATCATAAAAGCAGTTTAATTAGTCACATGTGGATTCATACAGATAAAAAGATTTTCTCATGTGGGAGTTGTGGAAAACAATTCCATCACCAAAGCATCTTAACTTGTCACATGAGGATTCATACAAATGAGAATCCTTTTTCATGTAGGACTTGTGGAAAAACATTCAATCGTAAAAGCAGTTTAACTAGACACATGAGGACTCATACAGGTGAGAAACCTTTCTCATGTAGGACTTGTGGAAAAAATTTCAGTCAAAAAACCAATTTAATTAATCACACGAGGATTCATACAGGTGAGAAACCTTTCTCATGTAGGACTTGTGGAAAAAGTTTCTGTGGCCAAAGCAGTTTAACTAGTCACATGAGGACTCATGCAGATGTAAAGCCTTTCTTGTGTGGGATATGTGGAAAAGGTTTCAGTCAAAAAGGCAATTTATCTGTTCACATGACAACTCATACACAACCTGTGGAAAAGGCTTCCTTCTAAATTGCCAGTTAACTGTTAACATGGGAACTTGTACAGGTGAAACGCCATAATCAGAACCTCAAGTGCCAAGATTTCCAGTAACTCATTGTTTGGAAGCAGAGTAATTACAGCTGGATCACATTTTTATAGCGTAGCAGCTTAAAGAAGAAAGCATCTCAAATAGGATGTTTATCTAAAACACGTAACTTTTACTTTATTATGTCAGTTTTATCTTTTTATGTAAAAGGGTTTTTAAGTGACATTAATTCTTACAAAGTTTTTGATGTTTTTTTCTAGTGAGATATTAATAGTCTAATTATTGTCTCTTAAAAGGATTCACGATTAGTTGAACATGGTCTAAATATATAATAATTTTCCTTTTAACTAAAAAATTCCTGTTTGCTGTACGCCAAAACTCAAAATTACTTCAAAAATTTTCATATTTTTCATCCATGGAAGTTGCCATTTTTTCGCTTGATGGGTTGATGATGCATAACGGTCCATTCTGTACTGGAATCTACAGAGAAAACACAAGAAGGCTAAGTTTACCTGATTACTTTATCATATTGCATTTGTCTGGTGTAATTTTATATAATGCAACACTGTGTCACTGTTGGTTGTAATAAAAAAACAGAACAGTGAAGTGACTCTGGATCACTTCCCATGGGAAATAAAAGAAGAGCGCAGTCTGACAGGGTATGCTCATCTGACAGAACATCGGATCCAAATAAAACTTCAGAAGGATCTACGTTTGTGCTGTCAACATTTCTCTCCGTAAAACTTTGAGTCATTTGTACAAGCAAAACTGACAATGGCCTCAACAGGCCATCGTTACCACAATGAGCTAAAAATTAATGCCATGCCGACAGTTTTTATCCACAAAGCGCCCAAACGCAGAGGAAACATCAGACCGCTGGAAGCTATCGGAGCTCTTCTGCACGTTCTCGTCAGATTTTCCTATTGTAGCACAGATAGATAGCTAGGTCTATCTGTCAGTACTATGCATCCAAAACTACTACCGTCATGTTTACAAACCCTAAACAATAGCGGGCTGTGTTAATGGTAAATATATTAGATAACATTATTTGAGTGGCGTGACTGAAGTGGAAGCTTAGGAGTTATGCTTAGCATAGCAGTGGAACAATTTATATACACGACAAAACCACAAAAATGTCACGTCCTTATAGGGACAGGGTTATAAAGCCAGGCATAAATAAAATAAAAAAGCTTACCATAATCTTTGACGAAAATAAACAGACAAAAGGAAACTTCTATAGGTAGGTTGTGACAATATTTTTTATTAAAATGTATAATAACTAAATAGCCTACAGTGTTATTACTGTGTTGTCTTTACATCTAAAATAAGTATTTCACAAAGTCTATTTTTACAACTAATCATGGATCCCTTTAAAGAAACAATGGATTTGAAAGCTTTAAGATTTAGACTCGTAAAGCTGTTGGAGTCATTGTATGTTTATTCTTTGTTGTACTTTTACTTGATTAATTGTGGTTACATGATGCATATTAGCTGTTACTATAATCACTGTTCGGCTGCAAATTACTTGCCTGCCGGGAATGATTTTTTTTTTCTTCTAAATTTGAATGTAAATATGCTTTATTTTTTCATGATAAAAAATATGCCTTTTTGGGGGGCATATTTTGGGGGGAAATACTGTTGATCATATGATGGCAACAAAGCAGACAGAAGGTTTGCTAAGTTATGATGAAACCTGAGATGTTTAACCTGTTTGATAAAAGATCTGCATTACGTTATTCTTGTTATATTTACTCTAAATTGAAAATGTATTTTTACCCATATGTGTTTTATTATTTATCTGTATTTGTTTGAGAATTTTTTTTTTTGTATTTATGATGTTATAAAATCTATTGGTTATATAGATTAAATTTCAGAAAACAGTTTCTTTTTATTTTTTAATTCTTTATTGTTGAAGCATTGAGAACATTACAAAATCTTGATTTCACCTCCAGGTCACAGTTTCAGGCTGTGATCGGTTACAAAATTCCTCCTCTTTAACATTTGCATTTACAAAAACAGAACACAAAGAGGGACAAGTGGGTATTATTTTGAGAAGACATTACTTTTATGTATAAGGAAATTATTTAGCTAACAGACTCTTCCATAATTGAAATCTGATACAGATGTTTTGCATTGTCAGGTAGAAATTTATCCACAATAAAGGTTGTGAATTTAAAAGGTATTCTATTAAAGATATTTTCAATATTTTTGTGTGGTTGTGTTCTGTTTCCACATTGTCTCCAGCATTTCGGCTTCTGGTTCAGCACATTTTCTGTCCTGGTGTTATGAAATATCTAAGCAACTATTTCCAGTTAAATTCTCCATGAATATGAATTTGTACATTTCCAAGCAGTTGAGCAATAACCATGCCATTCGTCGTCTGTGATTTTAATTTTACGTTTCACATTTTGTTTTCTGTATTTTTGGACTCATAGTTCCTTTATAGAGCCGTGATATAACACGTTGTATGGATTTTGCCTGACATGCCGTTAGTATTTCATTAAGCACTGGTTCCTGCTCATCTAGGTGTCTAATAGTTTTCTGATTAAGATAATTATGTACCTTTAGATATCTATAAAAATCCAGTTTTTCCTAGTTATAACTTGTTTTAAGTGTTTATTTGTCCTTTATCCATTATTGGGAAATGTATTTCTATTCCTTTGGATGACCAATTAGGGAATCTGGTATCTGTTTTATTTGGTTTAAAATCGCGGTCATAAGCACAACATCTTATAAATCTCAGGTTATCATGTAGTTTATATTCCTGTTTAACTTCTATCCAGATTTCTAATTGGGATTTTATCCAAATATTTTTAGTTTTGAGTTGAATCTGTACTAAATCTTTATTCCAGGAAATTGTCTGCAGAAGAGCTAATTCAATGTCCTTCCATTGAGCATTAGTTTTTATTACGAATATTAATCAGGGCTTTAATATGTGCTGATTAGAAATTACTCTTTAGATGTGGTACTTTCATGCTCCCTTTTTCTTTTGAAAGCCACAGTATATGAAATCTAATTCTGAGCTTTTCCCTAACCATATAAATCTGGAAATCATTGTATCCTGCTATATTAATTGTTTTGTTTTTGTAATGTCCATTAGGCTAGAACCCTCCAACACTGGCACAAATAAATCAGACAGAAACTAAAGCAGATATAAACTGCTTTAGTTTATGTCTGATTTGTTTTAATAACAACCTTTAGCTTTCCAATAGTGTAAACTCATAATTACATTTACCTATAGTGGTTGTAGCTGTGGGGATTAGAACATGGAGGTATTTCAATGAGGTTTGGTTCCATTTAAGTTTTAATTTGGCAGACAAATGAGGATTATAATTAAATGTCAATATCTGTGTTTTATTCACATTCAGTTTATACCCCACAAACTCACCAAATCTGCTCAAGCTTTGAAATAGTGCAGGCAGTGATTCATTTGGTTCACTTTTGAATTCCAACGATGGGTTACACCAATCAGTCAACTAGTCGATTCTTTAGTCTGCAATGACTTTTACAGTCAAGTCGTCACAATCACGAGACAAAACAGATTTTCCAAGAAGATGAACTGGGTGATTTTGTCAGACAATTATAATTGTATAAAAATGTAAATAATTTACCAGAGGGGTTCTGAAACTCCAGCAAAAGCTACTGGAATAAGGAATACAGTGGATAAAACAGGCGCTTCACATACAGACACTCTGTCGCCTCAGCTCTTCAAGGATGAAGCAGATGATTCATCAGATGCATTACAATATTTTATAAAGGTGCAAGCTAAACAAGATACACCTACAATCTGTATTATATTTTATTTAGATGTCTGTTTAATGACATCTTGTCCTTTATTGTTGCAATCTAATGCAATGTTACAGATTGACCAGCAGATGTCGCCCTATTCAAACGTATCAAATGCATCGAAATGATGAAATTAAACATTTCTGCTGTTGTAACAGTGAAACCGACTATAAGGGTCAGAACAGACTGAGGAAGCTAAGATTCTTTAAGGTTTGCAACAAGATGCTGCAGATCTTCAGTAAGTCGGTTGAGAGCGTCATCGGTTCTGCTGGGGCAGCAGCAGCATCAGAACCAGGGACCGAAAATGGCTGAATAACTTGGTAAAGTAGGCTGGTTCTGGGGATGACAGGAGATGATAATGCAAAGAAAGATTCTTCATAAAATTAAGAAAAGTATGGAAACACTGACCATCCACTTCCTGAGACTGTCTTGGGAAAACATTTTTAAATTTGAATTGAAGTTGTTAATATTACCCAGGTGATACTAACAGTTACTGAGCTCTGCTTTTCAGAGCTCTCTCTCTCTCTATATAAGTTTATCGTTTTACTGTACGAAAGTATTTATTGTGATCAAAATCGTTGCCAGAAACAGGAGAATTTGGTTCATCGCTTAAATAAACAGCAAAAAACGCAATAAAATCCTAAATGCC
>CAEFZY010045742.1:0-10431 GCA_903066815.1 Brachyrhaphis roseni
CGTCGACAAGACAAAAGAAATCATTGTCGACTTCAGAAGGTCTCGACCGAACCACACACCTCTCCTCATTAACAACAGAGCAGTGGAGATCGTCAGCAGCACTAAGTTCCTGGGGGTTCACATTACAGACAACCTCAGCTGGACAACTCACATCACTTCACTGGTGAAAAAGGCACAGCAGCGGCTGCACTTTCTGAGACGAATGAGAAGGGCTTTCCTCCCACCTCCCATCCTATCCACCTTCTACAGAGGAACCATTGAGAGCCTGCTGACCAGCAGTATCTCCATCTGGTCTGGGAGCTGCAAAGCCTCAGACTGGAAGTCTCTGCGAAGAGTGGTGAAGACAGCGGAGAGGATCATTGGGTCTCCACTCCCCCCTATCCAGAACATTGCACACAGACGCTGCTTAGCCAGAGCAAACCAGATCCTTTCTGACTCCACTCATCCTCTCCATGGTCTGTTCATCCGGTTGGCCTCTGGCAGGAGATTCCGTAGCATCCGCTGCAGAACAGCCAGACTCAGAAATAGCTGTCTCCCACTGGCCATCAGACTGCTCAACAGTCAATCAACAATCCCATCACTAAAACTGTCTAAGACTGTTTGAAAACACTAAGTTATTTATCAATACATTACTTTTTGTTTATCATGTAATTAAAGGCACACTTGTGTTTCTGTGTGACCTCCAGTGGCCAAGCGATGACATTTCATTGCCAATTTTACTTATGTTTCTTTGAGCAATGACAATAAAGTAAGTCTAAGTCTAAGCTAATATGTCAGCCCTCAGAAGTTTAGTAATAAAGGAACATTTTACCTGATTTACTGCATTTGTTTAACCAGTTAGGACGGAGCGTATAATCCCAGCCTCATGAGGTTCAATTAAAAAGTGTTTTCCATCTAAAGGTCTAAACTTTAATCACCAGTTGACTGAGCCTTCATTGCTGCAGGTCCAAGGATCTGGAATAATCCAGGTCTAAATATTGGATCTGAAGACTGGAAAACATTTAAATCTCTATAGAAGACAGAATCTGAAAGTTGGATTTAGAAACTGAGCCTCATTCTTTACTCTGTATGTCCTTCAGCTGCTTTATAATCGCAGAATAGATTTTTTTAAAAAGTTGGAATATTTTTAAAGCTGGTTTCTTATGAAGATAAATTGCTGATTTGCTTGAATTAAAATTTTGCCGCAGAAAAACAAATCCTGAGGAAAGTTTGTTTTTCTTCTTTCATTGATTTTTGCATATCCTTAAGAGCTGTTAGGTTGGACAGTGCATGTGCAATAACACCTTCACCATATTTAGCTGTAATATAAGTTAAGCAGGAAGTACAAATCATAACACCAACTCCTTTGTAGAAGCTGTCAGTTCATCCGCGGTCCGAATGACGGATCTGAACCGATCCGAGGAAGAGCCGATGTACTCTAACACAGCTCAGATGTAGCTCTGCTCTCCTGCTGCTGGCAGACGACAGAGCAGGTGGATTTAAGAACGGCTGAAATAACCTGAAACAACGATGTGGTCGTCTGGATGTTGGTTCCGTGAAAAACATAAGCTACAGTTCTGAGGAGCTCCTCAGATATGCTCATTTCTATTTTGATTAATGTATTTTATATTTTAAATTTAGTTTCCCTAGACATTATAAAATTGCTGGTGTGTCTTTTTGCTTTTCATTTTACATTTCGTTCCTATTTCTGTACAAACTGTTGGTTCAGACTGACATCAGCTAGCAAACACGTTAAAAGAAGGTTTTAATGGGTATTAATAGTTTTGCATAGCATTTTCCTTTCAGATTCCAAAATTTGCATATTTGCACGTTTTGTTATGATCTTTTTGTAGCATTTCAAATCAGTATTAGTAAAATATTTTTACAGCAAAATAAACTAAAAACGTATAAAATCATATTTTTATGTTGAGTTACTTTTCTACCAGTTAAAACAGCAATACTTTCGATTACTAATGTTTACATAGCTCGCCTTTTCCCTACTAATATGGCGGACAGAATAACTCGTAGCTGACGCCCTGTGTAGACGGGACTTCCGGGTTTTTGTTCCTTTGACGTGTGTTGGGGCCTCTCTCCTCCTACTGCGCAGACTCCAGCTTCCCTTCAGTCCAGCCGCGGTGACCGGAGGCTTTTCTTCTGGTTTTGGTCGTAAGGCGAGTTAAAATTGAACTGTAACGCTTTACGGAACGGTCTGGAGACAGAAACGCTAACGGAAATGTAGAGACAGCAGCTCAAACAGCGACTGGAAGCAGCAGAAGAGGAGAAACACAGAAACATGGATTCTGCTTTTAGCTCTGACGTTCAGATGGACACATCAGGTCGGTGGATTTTCCTTTTTCACATCCACTTTGGACTTTAGTTTTAGTTTAGCAGCAATTTTTAGGAAGATGACAGATTTACCTGAATGAGAAGTGAAGCTGCTGTCTGTATTTGAGGCTTGTTGCGGTGTGTCAGATCTACTGGTGACCAGTTTATCTGGTGACCTTCGCTACGCATGGCGGATGTTTTTGAATGAGTAGGTGGCTGAATCGATTCCTGATCAAAATGCCACGAAGTTAGCGGTTTAAAAATTAGCCCCTTGTTAAAAATATGTGCCAGAGACATGGTTATTATTCATGTGCGCCATGCTGTACTTTGGCCAGTTTCATAAGAAGTAAAACAAATAAAACATGGCCACAATCATATAAAAATAAACAGGAAAGATTATGAATAAGCTCAAATTTACACCTTCCTTTGTTGCTACCTCTTACAAACAGAACAGGCAATAGCAATAAATTTTATAAAAATCTTTAAACTTAAATCACATTGTTGTTCAGTTTTCAATGCAGCAAACATCCAACACGCTACTGCGCAATAAGGATCTCTGTGTAATTTTTTAAATCATACAGTTAATAATTTTCAGGACAAAGTGTTACATTTATCATTTATTTGAACCTTTTGTTGTAATATATTTTCCCTGCAGCGCGTATTTGGCTTCATTGATTTTAAACTGGACATTTAGAGACAGGATCTTATTTTATTCTTTGTACATAATTGCATTGGCTTAAAAATGACCAAATAATTAAATACAAGTGATTTAAACTGGTTTGGTCAACTCAAGGCAATATCATCTGTGGAATGTTTTTCATTAAAGGAAAAATTCTGTTTTCAAGTAACACAATAAGTTTTATATAGAATACATAATATGTGTTTAAAACTGCACTCTATATTTAAAAATAGTCTAACTTTTTACATGAATTAAAAATGAGTTCTGCTTTAAAAGGCGATTTAGTCTAGGGCTTGGGCTTTGTACTGGAAACTGATTGAGATTTGAGACTTAACTGTTAAATCTCAAATTATCTCACAATGTTTTCTATGCACAGATAATATTTGTGGTTGTGGTATTTCAATGTGAAATTACCATTTTACAATAAACTTTAAATCTCTATACAATTTTATTAAGTCTTTATATTTAGCATCTTTTATATACAGGCAATCTCACTGAGGTCCCGTTCTATGAAAAGACTTCCACTGACCAGTTAAATTAGTCATTTTTATTCTATTTTACAAAAATGCTATAGAATAATATGTACATTGTTGGGAAAGATGAGATGTTTTACAAACAAAATTCTGATTGATTGTTTAGATTTTTCTGAATTATCAATGATTTGATGCTTTTCAGAAGAAAAATGTATTGTCATTGGAAATGACGGCACTTTGTTTTGTTTTGTTCATCTTATTTTCATTTTTAAAATAAAAATGAACAAAACAGAATAAGACAAAAGTCTTGGGATGTGTTGATATCTACTCATGAGGCAGATCTTGACGATTTAACATCTGTAAAATGATCTTAAGACACAACAAAACTTACAGTCCTTTTTTACTGAATATTGTTTCATTTGTCGTCCAAAAGTTGTCGTCAGAAGTGGAGTTTCCCTCTAATTGGTTTTAGTTGGAGTGATCACTCTACAGGTGTGAGCTGCTCGACCATCCAGAGATAAATGGCTCTAATATTTTAGCAAAACATGAATGAGAAAATCTACAAAAATAAACTTCTAATATCTCAAGAAGCTGTTCTGTTCCTCCATGACTACAGAGACTTTTCTGCTTTACATAAACTTTTGAGATTTTATTTTATAAGCTTAATACCATAATAGTTTGCTTCTCAAAAATCATTTACGACATCAACTCTGATTTTTACTATCAAAGGATGGTTTAACCTTCAACTTCAGATAAAACAGACTGGAGCAGAAGGAGAAAACTATATTTAAAAATCTCAGGCTATTATTCTGAAAAAACAAATATGGAAGGGAAAAACAAGTTGGATTCATAGCTCCGTTAACAGTCCATGGTCAAGAGGAAAATCCAAAATCAACCTAAAATTACCCCAAACATCTGCAGCCGGTCCAGGTTCTCGTTCCTGGTTCTGGTCAGAACTCTGGTAGATTATTTCTTTATAGCTCAGAACTTCCTTCATTTTTCCAGTTTACTGATTGCTTCATTAATCAACAGCTGTTTGATCTCAGCATCGTTCCTGAATATGTTAATCAGATTCTTCCACTAATTCTGTTTGACCTTCTTAGAAATGTTAAAATCTGATTGTTCACAATGTGTTTGTTGTGTTTCTGTGTTTTCTGCAGAACCTGAGGAGAAGCTGGTGGTTAAAGAAGAAGCTAATGAAGAGCAGAGTCCTGGTGGAGACCAGCAGGACGCAGAACGTCTTCACATCAAGGAGGAAGAGGAGGAAGTCTGGAGCAGCCCAGAGGATGAAGAGCTCAGTGTGAAGGACGAGGCCGATCCTACCAGGTTTTCACTCACTGTGGTTCTTATGAAGAGTGAGGATGATGAAGATATACCTCTGTTCTCACACCTTCATCAGTCAGGAGACAGAAATCTTCCAACCAGCAGCTCAGCTGGTCAGATGAAAGCAGAAAGTGATGAAGAGGACGGTGGAGGAGCAGAGTCCAGCAGGAACCCAGACCTACACACTGATGGAGACACGTCCAGCTCTTCAGAGACGGAGGTCAGTGGGGAAGAAGAGGATGATGATGTGAACCATCCTGGTTCTCATCTGAAACACCCACCAGACTCCGGCTCTGAAACTGAGGACAGTGAGAACGACTGGAAGGAAACTAGAGCTGCAGAGTCAGGAGGAAACGCCGCCAACAAGTCACTGAGCTGCTCCAAGTGCAGTCAACAGTTTGGTAACAAGCGCTCCCTACAGAGACACAGTTCAAGAAAAAACTGTTTGGCTAAAAACGTCGACTCACTGAACGTCCAAACTGATTTAAAAGGTTTTACCTGTGATGACTGTGGTAAAGGTTTTAGCCTAAAAACCTCTTTAAACCGACACCTGAGAATCCACACAGGAGAGAAACCATTCAACTGCGATGTCTGTGGACAAAAATTTAACCAGAAGTCTCACCTAAAAATTCACAGGAGAATCCACACCGGAGAGAAACCGTTCACTTGTAGTGCATGTGAAGTTAGATTTAACCAAAAGTCAAGCTTAAATCTGCACATGAGGAACCACTCAGAGGAGAAACCGTTTCACTGTGATGATTGTGAGCAAAGATTTAACAAAAAGTCAGACTTAAACAAACACAAGAAAGTCCACATGGAAGAAAAACCCTTTGGTTGTGACGTTTGTGGGAAAAGATTCAGTCGAAAGGCAGATTTAAAGATGCACACACGAGTCCACACTGGAGACAAACCATTTGCTTGTGATGTCTGTGGACAGACGTTTAGTCTTAAGGCTAATTTAAAAAAGCACATGAGGATTCACACAGGAGATAAACCATTCGGTTGTCTTTTCTGTGAGCAACGATTCAACAGAAGGTCACATTTAAACATACACATTAGAATCCACACTGGAGAAAAACCATTTGTTTGTGATGTTTGTGGTCAAAGATTTAGTGATAAGTCAGCTGTAAACAAACACATGAGAATTCATACAGGAGACAAACCTTTTGGTTGTGATGTTTGTGGGAAAGGATTCAACCAAAAGTCGAGTTTAAACAAGCACATCCGGATCCACACTGGGGACAAACCGTTTGGTTGTGAGATTTGTGGACAAAGTTTTAATCAAAAGTCAACTTTAAACATCCACCAGAGGATACACACCGGAGACAAACCTTTTGGTTGTCACGTTTGTGGACAAAGATTTAACCACAAATCAAATTTAAATAAACACAAGAGGATCCACACAGGAGAAAAACCCTACGGCTGTCATATCTGTGGGAAAAGATTTTACCAAAAGCCTCATTTAAACAGACATATGAGGGTCCACATGGGAGAGGACACAAGTTTAAATACATAAGTTAAATGTTCATTCAAGTGAGGAGTCCACAGGAAATCTTCGTCTTTCTCTCCTGGAACCGATTATACCCTGGGCATTTCTGGTCCAGGGTCCCAAACTGGGACGTAATGTCTTTTGGATTCGCTGAGTTGCTGCTTCTTGGTAATTTATCTGATGATTCAGGTAAACACTCACCTCAGCAGCAGACTTGAGAAAGCCATTAGAAACCAGGAAGTCTCCCCAAAACAGCATTCATATCCAATTGTTCCTAAACATTTATGGTTTAAAACACAAGCGAAGTGTTTGGATATAACTGTACTGATCCCAAGCATAAAAGCCTTTATTTGTAAAAATAAACAATCAATCTTCTGCTCTTCTCAGTTGCATCTGCTCTGCTGGCTTCCTGCTTTATTTTTCTATTCATACATTGACAAAATTGTTGGCACTTCTCTTGTTTATGACCAAAAAACCCACAATGGTCACTGAAATAACTTGAAACTGTCAAAAGCAATAATAAAAATGTACTTAAAATTAAGCTTTGAAAATCAGACATTGGTTTTTGCTTCAAGCTAATAATTTAAAAACCACACTATTGAAACAGGCCTGGACACAAATGATGGTACCTATAACTTAATATTTTGTTGCTCAACCTGTTAAGGCAGTCAGATCATTTTTAACATTTGTTGCTCTGATGTTTTTAAGTCTTTTTAACCTCAATCTATCCAATAATAGATAAACTAGAGAATAAGTGGAAGTAGGCCTTCCACTTTTTCATAAAGTTTCACAAAGTGAGTTCATGAAACACTTTGTTTCATAACAAAGTGTGTTTCATAAACTCACTTTGTTTATGAAAAATCTGTTCATTATGTCAAAAGTTAAACATTTTATGCAAAATAAGTTTTTTTTTTATGCAGTACCATCATTTTTGTGTTCAAGCTTAAGTTTAAAAACAAAAACATGAAATGAGTAAGTTTAGTTGTTTGGCATGTTTATGTAGTAATAAGCCTGCTTTATCGTTAAACTCTGTGGAGTTCCTGTTTTGTGGTTCTGCAACTGTGCTTGTTTTTGCATCACACCAGAACTGGTCTGCACATTTTGCAAAGATCTCCGTTTCCTTCCCGTTACTCCCAGGTACATCGTCCCTGACATCAGACAGTCAAATCATAATCCGTTCATGTCTGCACAAATACCAAACTCTACAACAAAAGATAAAACCATTAGATGTTCTGAAACGTGTTAAAAGTTGATGATGAACTTCTTTATGCTCGTATCTTATCACGTCCTGTTTCATTGCTGAAGCCTTTCAGTCTCACTCAGCTTCCCCTTTTCACTCGCACCATCTGAGTCGCATCCTGACCCTAACCTTACTGATTAACACATTATAAACATTTCCAACAGAATAATTATTACCAGTTAATTACTACTGGTAATAACTACTACTAATTATCAAAACTCAAATTTTCCATGACTATGACTTCTAATGTTTAGATAAAGAAAGAAACAGATTAAAACAAAATTAAAAGATAAAACACACATTAATTGTAATATTCTACTGTAGGTTAGGTTAAACTTTATTAATCCCACAGGGAAATTGAGGTATGCTCTATTTGCAGAAATATTTCAACTGGAAGTTAACGGTTTTAATATATGTATATATATAACTTCTTGTATTTGAAGAGAAGTTGTTTATTCAATACTTTTGTGCAGCAAAATGACATAACTCACAAAAAACACAAATTTAAACCTTAAACTCTGTGTGACAAACATTTTTAGTTTGTCACACAGAGAACTGGCTGACAGAGTTGTGTAATATGTAATTAATTCGTTTTATAAGTTTTGTATCACATCCTATTTATTTATCTCATCTATCTGCAACTTTTAATCAAATGTTGTTTTGGAAACATTATAAAGTTTAGGTGTGAAACCATTTGTAAATGCAAATAAGCATTAAGACACAGTGATGCTGTCAGGCTGCTAAATAAATAAATAAATGAGGTTGAAGCTGAAAAGCAGAAGCAGGAAGGGAGTAAACATTTTCATCAGAAGAGGAATGACTTTAGAGAAGTTCAACTTGATTAAAGAAAGAAGAGTCTCAACATGATCATCACCTGGTTCTGCCTCTTCTGCCTCTGTGAGTCACTTTTCTTTATTCTTTGTACATTGAAACACTTTATCAGTAATTTATTATTCTGTTCATGTCAACAGAAACTAACTGTAAAAATTTTAATCCAGCTGACTGGCTTCATATTCATGTTTTATGAGTTATCAGTTTTTAGAGCTTTCTATTTTCCCTTCAGTCTAAAACTTAGGAAATTAAGAGAACATTTAAAGTACTGAGATTGTTTGGTTGTTGAGATGTTCCTGCTTCCTGAACACTAAAGCTGCAACATTTAAGATTGGAATCTAATTTTGATCATTTTTCCACATTTTCAGTCAGATTGTTTCAGAACTTCTTAGTTTCAGTGTTTTGATCATTTTCACATCTTTAGTCAGGCAAATCATTTCAGATCCTCTTAGTTTTAATGTTTTGATGCTCGGGGGTTGAAGGTGAAATTCATCAGGAGTTTATTTCAGATATGTGAAGTTCTGCTCTCGGTTGGACCCGGTCCATGAGTGTAACTGAATCAGAACAAACTGTGGTCTCGCTGCAGAACAACAGGAAGTCCTGACATTAACTGTTGGTCTGTCCTGCAGCTCTGCACATCACCAACAGCAGAACCGGTGAGCCTGTGAAGCGTTTTTATGAAGTTTCTGGAGGAAAAATGAACATTAGATGTTCCTTTCCTTCATCTGGAGGATGGAAGATCTTCTGCCGGGAAAACTGTGAAAAAGAAGAAAACATTCTCATTGAAACACGTGAAACACCAGATGGACGTGGACGATACAGGATTGAACCTGATCGGAACGATCGACATGCTTTTGTTGTGAGCATCTCAGCGCTGACCCAGTCTGACTCAGGACGGTACCGATGTGGAAGGAGCACATCTTCATACCTGGACTTTGAACTGGTTGTTGCTGAAGGTGAGTCTCAAAGCTACTAAAGACGTTAACGATCCGTCTGATTGAATCCAGTCACTAATGACTGAGTGAACATTCATCACCTCATAGTTTCAATTCTACATTTAATTCATTTTTGTCAAATTATCACCTAAATTGATCTAAATTATCTCTCAGCTCAATCAGTGAATGTTGAAGAGTTTCTCCTCCAGTTTCTGCTGGATTACCAGTTCCAGCCTCAGACTGGTGGAACTGGACAGCTCTCAGTGTGAAACTGGGATTAATGTGATCAGATTATTATGATGGGGTCAGAAAGTAACTGATGATTATTTTAACAGCTCTGCTGGATGGAAACAAAGTTCCTCGCCTCCGTAAAGAAGCTGGCAGCTCACTGACAGTCGCCTGTTACTTTGAACGCTCTGGGAGAAAACAACAGTTCTGCAGAGGAGAATGTGGAAAAGATGAAGTTCTTGTTCTGACTGATGAAGTCAGAGCTGAAAGAGGCAGATACAGCACTGAAACCTCAGAAGGAGTTCTGTATGTGAGCATCTCAGCGCTGACCCAGTCTGACTCAGGACGGTACCGATGTGGATTGTGGACATCTTCATCCAAATATTCATACCGGGATTTTAAACTGGTTGTTGCTGAAGGTGAGTCTCAAAGCTGCTAAAATCTCTTTGAGAAAATGTAACTATCCAGTCTGATTGAAAATTGGGAACTTTGTGTTTCTACAGTTCATTTGTTTTTTTATTAATTTGTAAAATTGTCATGAATTTAATCTCACTGTCTCTCAATTAATCTTATGTCTGTTACACTTTTCAATGTGAAGCTAAATCATTGGAAGTAATTTCTGTTGGATGATCTTTAGAAGGGAGATGATGAATCCATGTATGATGGATTACCAGTTCCAGCCTCAGACTGGTGGAACTGGACAGCTCCCAGTGTGAAACTGGGATTAATGTGATCAGATTATTATGATGGGGTCAGAAAGTAACTGATGATTATTTTAACAGCTCTGCTGGATGGAAACAAAGTTCCTCGCCTCCGTAAAGAAGCTGGCAGCTCACTGACAGTCGCCTGTTACTTTGAACGCTCTGGGAGAAAACAACAGTTCTGCAGAGGAGAATGTGGAAAAGATGAAGTTCTTGTTCTGACTGATG
>CAEFZY010045745.1:0-57315 GCA_903066815.1 Brachyrhaphis roseni
TAGGCACAGCCAAGATACTGCGCAGAACCCTCAAGCTCCCAGGCCTCTGGTAGAGGACCCGAGCTAAGAGGAAGAAACACCACCCGCGGTGGGTGAGAAGGGAATTTTTTATATATATATATATATATATATATATATATATATAGTCAAAATGTTCCCATTAGAACAAACAATAGGATTTTTTTGCTTTTCAATAACAAAAATTTCTAACATTCAAGTCTGAAAGCAGTTATTTTACAAAACACCAAATACACATTGCTTATCATAAATTATGCCCTTAAAGGACATGAGTGCAAGTTTTTACAGTGACCGGTATACTTTATTTGGATCACAAGCGGGATTGCTATGGACGACTGCTTATTAAAAACAAACAAACAAAAAAACCAGATATTACTTAAAAAGTATATTTCCGATTGGTATGGGCAACATTATTATTATGTGACAAAACCTAAAAAAATACAAACGGGAATGTGGAGCTTCTGTATTAATCTATTAACAAAACATGCACTAATTAGCTAGATTTTTCCAGGATTCAAATCTAAACCCAAATTAGATTAACTGTCAGACTTCCGCAGCCAGAAAGAGCAGGTGCTTCTGGTAGTTTCTCTAACTCCAAGCAGTTCAGAGATGTACTATTATTAATGTGCTATTCTAAGATAAGCACATTATCTACAGTGTGCTTGAAGACCAATAAAAACTTGTGCATTGACAAGAAATTCTAGAATATTTCCACAAGACAGCAAATGCAAGTGAGGCTTATTTTAAAGACACAAGTGACCAGTTATGGGATAAGACCCAAGTAAAACGCACCAGGCTTGGTTCTCTCAATTTAAGCATGTGGGTAAATGCGGGTAATTAGCTGGAACTACTTCTAGCCTCTTTCGGCGCATCCCTTTAATACGTCACGGGTCCGTGTGTGGGGCGTGGATTTATATTGGTTCCTATAAGGAGTACGAGGCTGATAGGTTATCGTCGTCTGACGGAGCGTCACAGTTGAAGCGGAACTCTACTTCAACGGGGGAAGCCGATTTAACCGGGCCATAACTACACACGAGAAAACAAGCTCTCTTCCTGGGCGGACGGAGTATATTCTTCTTCCTGTTCATCGACTTCAAGGGGCGTGGAGTGACGTGTCGAAGCGCGTCTATTGAGTGACAATTTTTCAGTGCAACCGGTGAGTGTAATCTACGTCTTTAAGTTGATCCCATTTAAAATATACCGACTAAATATCACTAAAACAACCCGCTTGGGGTGTGTTTCCAATAAAAGACGCGCTCTCTCTCTCTAAAAACGATTGTTTTAGTAAACCTCGTCTGACAACATCCCAATGCTGACGTCAGTGTATGAAAACAGTCGTTAGACCCGCTTAACGCCTCAATTCGGCTTTGCGAGCGCAGGCGAACGTCCCAGGTATACCGGAGTGGTTATGAATGAGAGACGTAATGTCAGGATGCGCGGCGTTTTCACGCGGATGAACGAGCGGCTGTTCTAGAATTTTCTTGCCACCTGATAAGGTTGATCCGTGTCTGCTCGTGCACTGGTGTCGCCTCCTCTTTGTATTCATGGGGCAGTCTGCGGCTGTCATCCGCATCTGGACGTCAATTAAAGCCCCTTTGTTCCATAGCGATACTCTTGCGTCTCGTTTTATTTTTGCCCCAAAGCTCTAGTGGAGTTATAGAGCCTCACCTGTGACTAAAACAGCACACCCCGTTTCGTGTCCTTCACAAGCTGTTTCAATGGGATTAAGTTGTATCACCTTGCTTTATTTGTATTGCGGGGCTGATAGTAGCCAAATGACTTGGGTTGTACTGATAAGGTTTAGAGCAATTTAACCGTCTGGTGTTCTGCTGCGTTTTGTTCAGGCTTTTGAAGACAGAAATTCAACCACAACTGGAAGGTAATTGTTAGCCTGGGATTTAAACTGACAGGAGGATGAAGAGCAGAAGAGTTACACCTGTGGTTTGTTGTTATACCTGTTTTATGACGCAACCTTGTCATAAAACAGGTCACTTGAAAATGTCAATGCCATCTCTCAAGCTAAGTTGGGGACCTTTTAAATGCATCGCGTAATACCAGTGGAGTTATTTAGTGTAACTGCAAATAAAACGCTCTTGCATGTTGGATTAACTCTGGAGTTTAATGAAGATTTTTTTTAATTGTGTGCCTGTGCACCTTTCCGTTGTATGGGTATGTTCTTTTTTTTTTTTTTTTTTTTTTTTTTTGAGGTAGCATGGGTCTGTGAGGCCAGACGTTTTTTTTGGCACCATCATAGGTAGGTTGGCTTACAAAGACTTGTCCCATAATCCAAACAGAATCAATTCATTTGGGAAGAATGCCATCAATGATCTTTTTTTGTGAAACATATTTAGAATGGAAGATAAAGGGTTTCTGAACAGAGCGATTGTCCAATATCAGTGTAAAATGATGTATTACAATTGTGAAAAGCAATTTTTTATTTCTCTTTATGCTGCCTTACTTATCTGTTAGTAATTCTGACTGAAAACTCTTAACACGTTTTATTCTGTGCACATGTTGCACAAAGGAAGATCACTGGTGGCAAACTGCCTCATACCTTCATTTTCTGTGAAAATAATCATCTGCTTCTTTAGAAATAACCACCTAAACCAAACATGACAACCATTTAAATATGAATTGAATAGTGTTTGGATAAACTACGATGATGTTTTGTGTATTTGGAGTTATTTTTAGACGTGACTCCTCTTAAGTCACTAGTGGTTATCTTCAGTCTTCTGGACCAACTCATTATACCAGTAGTGCCCAAAGTCCGTCCTTGAAGGCCGGCATCCTGCACGTTTTAGTTCTCTCCCTGGTTTACGCACCTGGATCAAATGATGGCTCATTAGAAGACCTAAGAAGAACATTGACCTGCAGAAAAGGTTGTTATTACCAGCAGGGAGAGAACAAAAACATGCAGGATACCGGCCCTCGAGGACCGACTTTGGGCACCCCTGCATTATACTACATTAAGATAAAAACTTGATTCTTTCTCTATCCAGGCTAACTATTTTATTATTAAAATAATTAAATAAAAACGGTTTCAATAAAATGTGAGCTACCACATGTAGAATGCACAGCACTGTTATTCTGGCACTGGGGCTGAGCGAGTCGGTCCTGGCAACATTGGGGGAAAAATAGTGATTATGTTTTAATCCCGTATTATATAACTTTGCAAATCAAAAATAAAACAATTATTTACTGAGAAATGTCCCAGTGTTTCTGAGCCAGGGTCTCCTAGGCAGTTTATGGCAACCACGTGGAGAAACAGGCCTTGTTGGTGACTTAATAAAACTGAAAACAAAGGCTTCTTTTATTGAGAGAGATGCTTTTGCATAGAGCATGGTTGTGAAAAAGAAGGCGTGGGGGTTATTTTCTGCTATGTGTGGCAGGGTGAAACCTCAGGAGAAGCCAAACATTCAAGTGTTTGTGATGATGGTGGTGGGGGTAGAGATGTGCTCAAACTTCCCCCAAATGTATTCCATTTTGCTGACTCTGGATTTTTATTTGATCCATCTGATTGTCTATCTGAATATCTATTGTTCACCAAGTATTCACCCTACAGGAGAAATTTAGATCTGGCATCTCTGTTGAGCGGATGGTCAGTTTAAGAGCATTGGCTGCGGTCACTTATGGAAATCCTCCACAAAAATCGCCTTTGGATTCATTTTTGTCTCGTGTGAAGCAAATAAGGCTGAGATTTATGTCAAAGTACTATTTATACAACTCTTTAAGTTCTACTGGAGAGAAGAGATAAAAACCTGGGGTAAGATACGTCACCTTTTGCAGAATCTGAGCATCGAGCTGCACATCTCTTGATATCTAAACAACATTCACTATAATCATTAAACAAGTACTATACTTCAATTTGAGATGCTCATTCTTTAATACATTAGTATGAACACAAATGTATAGAAAACATATAAAGAACAATCATTTCATTGGTCACACATGGGGCAGAAAACTCTTGAATAGAACCTGTCTGACAACATGCAGTAGGCTGTAAGATCTCAAGAAGCAACGCATCATGATTTCAAAAAACAAATCATAAGAAAAACAAATCCACTGCAACATTTCCCTATAAATCCAATTATACACAATAATGCATGATACTAATAGTGGTTCAGCAACTTTTTTTAGATCCCGCCATCACATTCCCCAGGACTGTTGTCTGCTGTATTGCAGTTGAGGTAACACATTGACACTGAGATGCTCTGAAGAATGTTGTGAGAATGCTTTTTGGGAGCTAACTTAGGTGTGCAGGAGTGTCTTCAAAAATGTGCAGAAAGTTGTTCCCAGTTTCAGTCACAGTGTTGTAGAAAACGCTGCACTGGTAAACACTCACCACAACCACAAGAATGTGCACCCCTGATTCTTCTAATGGTACAACCCAATGGGTGATGTTTATCTCTAAAGACAGCTAAGACAAAGAAAACAATTTAACTGAAATTCATATAAGAAACCAGATGATTAAATTTCTGTAACTGTAGGTGATATTAGTAACATTTGCTGATGGTAATTTGAATATTACTGTAAAAGGTCATTTTTGGTAAGAGTCTTATAGTGACAATCTTTATTTCAGTGAAGTCTAATGATATTTATTTAAAAAGAGGCATTTTTAGGAACTGTCCAAAAATAAAGGCACACAGGATGTTCTAGATCTAATTAAAGTTATGTATTTTTTTGTGTATCTGTGGGATTTTCTAAGTGTAGGCATGTTCTTAATCCAATAAGGAGTTGCATGACACTTTAGAGGACACCAACATGGCCTCATATTAGGCCGTGTAGGAACTGTGCAGCTGTTGCCAGCGGCGTTTTGTGCTTTCTTGACTCGCCTTACATAATATTTCAGCTCTAGCATGGCACGAGTTTAGTTGTATTTGAACAGATTAGGAAGAAAATCTCAGGAAAGGTAAATCCCCTTTTCTAGTGGGTGGCACTGGAAAAATACAACCAAAGCAAGTCCCAGTTCACTAAAGGTGCAAGTCTTGTTTTTTTGTTTGACATTTCACTATTTATTTTCCTAATAATTTTTCTTATACGTTTTGTTGTGTGACCTTGAATTTGGTGTCAGTACACATTATTCAAAGTTTCTCCTGTTGTGAGTTCTAACATGTTTGTGTTCAGTGTTTTTTTTCCAAGTAAAAGTCATAATACTAATGATGTGTTTCTGTTTTACAGGCGTATGTAATCTTGGCTTTTCTAAACTGATGACCTACAACGTCCTCCTCAGCCTCCAACAAACCCAGACAGACTACCTCGTTAAGCTTTTTCAACTTGGCAGTGGATTATTAACCAGCTTTTGCTTTGACTGAAAACCGAAGCAGCAAAATTTTAAAAATATTTCAGCTATTTTTTAAATAAATCCCACTAGGAACACTTGGACATTTGCTTCTATTTAAGCTTTAAAGGAATTAATTTGTAAAAATGCATGCCAGGATGGAAGCCGCGGACATTGCAGTGGTCGCACTGTATTTTGTCCTGGTGCTGGCCATCGGGCTTTTGGCCATGCGGAAAGCCAATCGCAGCACCGTGAGTGGCTACTTCCTCGCTGGACGCTCCATGAACTGGGTAGTGATAGGGGCGTCCCTCTTCGTCAGCAACATTGGCAGCGAACACTTCATAGGTCTGGCTGGGTCAGGTGCAGCAAGCGGCTTTGCTGTAGGAGCCTGGGAATTCAATGCACTCCTTCTTCTGCAGCTGCTCGGCTGGGTGTTTATCCCCGTCTACATCTACTCTGGAGTTTACACTATGCCAGCATACCTGTCAAAACGTTTCGGTGGGAACAGGCTGAAGGTTTACTTCGCCTGCCTGTCTGTGCTGCTCTACATCTTCACCAAGCTCTCTGTGGACCTGTATGCTGGTGCTCTCTTTATTCAGGAGTCCTTGGGGTGGAACCTTTATCTTTCAATTCTTCTGCTCATCAGTATGACTGCTCTTCTCACCATCACTGGTGGATTGGTTGCAGTGCTCTACACAGATGCCCTTCAGGCAGTGCTGATGATTGGTGGAGCCCTGACCTTAACCATCATGAGCTTAATCAAAGTTGGTGGACTAGAAGGGGTCAGAACTAAGTATATGCAAGCCATTCCTAATGTCACTGCAATAATGGCTTCTGGAAACTACACATATTCCCCATCTTGTCGCATTGAACCAAAGCCAAACTCACTACGCATCCTTCGTGGCCCTCTAGATGAGGATATTCCTTGGCCAGGTTTCATTCTGGGGCAAACCCCTGCATCCATTTGGTACTGGTGTGCAGACCAGGTCATCGTGCAGAGAGTATTAGCTGCTAAGAACATTGCTCATGCTAAGTGCTCAACACTCATGGCTGGATTTCTCAAGATCCTGCCCATGTTCGTGATAGTCATTCCAGGAATGATCTCCCGCATCTTATTCGCAGATGAGATTGCCTGCATCGGGCCGGAGCACTGCATGGCTGTGTGCGGTTCCCAGGCTGGGTGCTCGAACATCGCTTACCCACGCCTGGTGATGGCAGTGATGCCGGTGGGACTCAGGGGTCTTATGATGGCGGTCATGATTGCTGCTTTGATGAGTGATCTTGACTCAATCTTCAACAGCGCAAGCACTATTTTCACCTTGGACATCTACCAGACTGTCCGGAAGACAGCTTCGCAACGCGAGCTGCTGATTGTAGGCCGCATGTTTGTTGTGGTCATGGTGGTAATCAGCATTGCTTGGGTCCCTGTAATCATTGAGATGCAAGGTGGACAGACATACATGTATATCCAGGAAGTTGCTGGCTATCTCACCCCACCAATAGCTGCCCTTTTCCTGCTCGGTGTGTTCTGGAAGAGGTGTAACGAGACGGGCGCCTTCTGGGGAGGCATGACAGGTTTTATGCTCGGTGCCGTACGGCTGATCCTTGCCTTCTTTTACCACCAGCCTCGCTGTGACCAGCCAGACAACAGACCCTTCTTCATCGTCCACATTCATTACATGTACTTTGCAGCTGGACTCTTCTGGATTTCAGGGTTGGTTGCTGTGGTGGTCAGTCTTTGTACCTCTGCACCGGATGATGAGCAGGTGCGCACCACCACAGTCTGGGGGCTCCGCAAGCTGGAAAAGGTTCCCCCGATGGACAGAGCTGTAAAGTACGATCTCACAGAGAAGAACCAATGCAACCTCAGCGAAGTCTACTATAAAGACATTCCTGCAGATGTCAAAATGGAGAGGTGTCTAGATGGGGCTGAGATCAAGCTTCTGGTCCCGTCCACAGACCATGATCCAGCTACTCCCAGCACGGAAACGTCCCCTGCCTCCACCCCTGCTGAGCAGCCTGCTTTCAACCAGATGGATATGATCAGACCAGAGCAAGGAGAAAAAGGCCTGTGCATGCGCTTTATTGACTGTTTCTGTGGGTACAAAGAAGAACCGCATGGCGCTCCGCAGAAAGTCTTGCAGGAAGATGAGTGGGTGATTGCAGCGATGCTGTACGAATCCCCCAGAGTTAAACTCCTTCTCAACCTGGTCCTAATCATTGTCTGCTCTGTGGGCATATTCTTGTTTGTGTACTTCTCACTGTAGTTGGACCCTGTACAGAACTGTTAAGATTATATATTTTTTTGAAAATGTAAGGTTTTTTTGGGCTGCTACAGCGGTAAAAAATTTTTTTCACAGATTATAAATTTTGTCTGTAATATTTACAGTTATTTTTTTGTAACTTACTAACAGGGATCTAAGCTTATCATTTTTAAATGAGTAAAGTTTCTCCACGTGAAGAAGAAAAGCAAATCACACCGTACTTCTATGTGACTGAATCCTATTGTTAATCTTGCATTTAAAATGTCTACTAGGACTTTCAGAGTTGTTCTATAAGTGAATCTAATATTTGCCTTACTATATATGTTTTTGTTGCATTTGTGGATGAGTTGAAATATTTGACCTCTTTAGAAGGGGCGCAAGAGAAAACAAGAAGAATTGCTTGGTACTTAATAAATGTCGCAAATGCTGTTTTTTATAAATATATTTTTAATAGTGATAATTGAAACTTGATTTGACTTAATGTGTTGCATTTAGAACCACTTTATAGAGGTGGAATTAAAAAATGTATCCATGTTTTTCTGCTGATCGGTGTCAGAAAGAGAAGCACAACTTAAATTATTTATTTATTTATTTTTGTTATAGTCAAAAATAGACATGATATAGTTAATTTAGTCACTTTTGACCAAATTTCAGTCACATTTGTAGCATTATTGCTCTTTCTGCTACTTTATACACATTGTGTTTTACGCTACATTATGTTTGTGATTATTTTTTTTGTGTGTGGCTATTTTATTGTAACAAAAAGCACCAGTCAACCAGTTTTAATTTAATGTCTTGTTGTGTTTGACATTAGACATCTAAAGTCTTTTACAAATATTTTAGGGCTCATTTTGTTCAAATTGCTTTTATACTAAACTGTTTCTTGTATGTCCACTGTCTGTTTTTAAATATTGTCTTTTTAAGTGCATTTTCTATGAATCTCCTACCAAATGTGTCTTATTGTGCAATGCATAAGTGGGGGAAAAAAAGAAGAAAATTTACAAAGAACACAAAAATATAAAGTATTTTTTAAAGTCTTGACTCAACCAGCTTTTTAATGTAGTGTTTTTTGGGGGGCATAAATTGAGACTGATGCTGCAAAACTTAAATAACATTTATGTCAGGGTTAGCATTTTGTTGGCACAGCTTACTTCTGACGTCATCATTGAAATTTCTTTTTTCAGTCTGCTGATCTTCTGGATTGTGGTAATTGTTTGAGTCATGACTGGAAAAGGTATGAAAATTTAAAGGAAGTATTGCCCAACCCTGAGTGCACAATGTCAGTGAATGGAACAGACAAACCCTTTTTCATGTCAAGACATGTTGGGATTGACGATTGCTGTATGGGAAAAAGCTTTAAAAGTTTTTTCTTTCCTTTTTGAGAGACTACATTATTTTTATTCTAGAGACTGTAAATAAAGTTTCTGTGGAGACCAGAAGAAAGGTGTGTTTTCATTCTTTGTTTTCTGAAATAAGTACATTACCTGAGTAAAAGTTGTTTGAACAGCTATCAGAAATTCAGGTTTTCTGTTTATTATATTCATAATGTGATACAACCCAAAGTAGTTTACATTGTTGCATTGGACTCTTTAACTATATTAAGCATCCTTGGATAATTTTATTCTTTCAAATGGCATTCATAAACATAAAATTGCAGTTTAATACTAGCAGTAGTAGCTAATTACAAATACATCGTATTACCTGTGATAAATCTTTTACTTTTAAAATGTTGTCAATGTAACTCAGTGTTTGTTTGCATGTGCATTAATATTAATAATAATCACAATATTAAAAAACAAGAATTAAAAAAATTAAGCTGTTTAAATTCATATCAGACATCTTAAATTATTAACTACATTAGTTGGATATCAAATCTTAAGCATCCTCTAGTAGAAAATGTATGATGTAAAGATTTAGATTTGTAACTAAATCACCAGTCATTACATGACTCCTTTCTGAACTTCCTATGCATAGAGCTCTGTGATATTATTGACTAGGATTACATAAACCCCAGCAAAGAGCAATTAATCCGCTTTGAATCTGATGAGGACTGGGTTATCCCAAGCTTCTTTACCAAAGATTTAACAAATCAAAATCCCAACATCAGTAGTTATAAGGCTTCATATTCTGCAGTTTTCCTTTACTGACCAAATCTCACATGAGTGTAACTTTCCATCTGGATTTAAATTAGAAATACAACATAGAAATAGTTCATCTGTTGTCAGTTTTCTGTTTGAATTGGATTAAAACTATGACACTGAATCCTAAATAAAGCAATCCAATAAAGACTGTTGGGTATTATGTTGACTAAGGCACTATATTATACAAAGAGATCTGATCCCCACTGTTGACCCCCCTTTGATTCAAAGGGTGACATTTGGAGGCCATGATCTGAGATGGCAGAGACATAACCAAAAAGACTTCCAGCTGTAACTGCATAAATTTCTCTTCCACTTCCCATCAATGCTCTACGTTAAATCACTCTATCACATAGACTTCAAACAAAAGAATGAAATACTAAAAAGTTCAAAAGGTATCACTACTATTCACTATAAATAGTGAATAGAATATTTACAGTGAACATTTGGTACTTGATCAGCAAGTACCAAATACTTTTTGGTACTTCCTGATCAATAGACATGTTAGTACAAAAAAAATGCTTGAACTCTGATAAAGGTTTGTGCCATCTCTAATGGTTCTTAATGGCACAGACAGACTGAACATCAAACGAACGTCCTGCAGTTGTGGACAACTTTTTGTGAGATTTTCCAACAAAGCTGTTGTTTGCTAATTCTAATTCGGGATATCCAAAGCATCACTGATATTTTGCATGACTTCCAGAAGGTTTAATAACCAGCATGAGTTTTAAGTTAATTTGATTTCTTTTTGCTCAATATATCGCTCAAGATTTCGGATGCATTTTGCTTACTCCTCCACTAACCCCCGCTTGCCTCATTCCCAGCCTCTTGCCCAAGAGGAAACTAATGATATTGTCCTTGTGGAAAAGTACTGGCATTTGGGCCATGCTTTGTTCATTGTCTATTTCAGACAGAGAAAAAGCAGCCTGAGACAAATACTTAGAAGTAGTTAGACAAGATATATTATAAAATAAAATTCTAAGCGACAGAAATCTACAGTGCTTTTTTTTCATCAGGCACTACGAGGTTGTCATGACCTGTTCGGTCTTTATCTTTCCATTTGTTTCAATGTAACTCATTGAAGTGAGTCTCTAAAGTCATGGCAGAGTCCCTGCAGATAGAGTACCTTCCAGATGTGTTAACTCTAAGCTTTTCATTTCACATTTTGACATTATCAGTGTGTTTTATTAGAGTTTTATTTGAAACGGCAACACAATAGTGCATCTTTGTGAAACTTAAAAGAAAATAATAAATGTTTTTCAAATCTTTGTGTCAAAATCTTCAAACTTCTTTTGCAATTTTAAAAGTCTTGCCACAGATATCCTTGTCTGACATTACAGTTCTCCTTCTGAGAGTTGTTAGACTTACTTCAACCAAAAACCCATCAACCCTGAACATTGCCTCACCTGAGGTGGATATCTGCTGCTCTCCAAGTAAAGCTCTCCTTCCTCGTCCTTTCAATTTAGTCATAGTAGGTTTGAAACTGTGCTTCATAAGATGATCAAAGCTTTATGTGTAGTTTTACTTAACTCTGCTTAATGTACTCACAACTATATCTACGACCCGTCTACTGTGCTCCTTTGTCTTCATGATGCAGTTTGTTCGCTGTTTTTTTTTTTAGCAAACTTCTGAGCCCTTCACAGAACATATATATACAAATAGATGGACTAAGTGGTAGCTACTGAAGGATTTTATTTAAATGTATTAGAGTGAAGCCGAAAAAATGCAAATGCACTTCACACTTTTCAGTTTTTTTAAAACACAATTTATCCATTATATTTTCTCATCATAACTCAACCTATTTTGTTTCTGAAGTAAAACCCTACTATAATGAAATCAGTGGATCTAATGTGAGAAAACATGAGGAGTTTAATACTTTTTTAAGGTTCTCTATAATGGATGCAAAAATTGTGACAGCTGCATACAAATAAAAATATTAAATTGCATTAGGCCTCCTGTGTAAATTTGTGTTAATGTCATAAGTTTGAATCCTTGACAGGATCTTTCACAGTGCTTACATAACTATATTTAATACATAGTAGACACAGTTAACCCCGAGTTAACTCCTTGACAATGCTATATCTCAAGGAAAAGACGTTCTGTTGTGAATAAAAACAGGTTAAACTTCACCTTTGATCTGAGACACTAATCCAGTCATCCAAGATATGACTGCATCAAGTAATCACAAGCTGTTGAATCATAGGGTGTGTTTAGTTTTTGTCACTTTACTTCTGCAGCTTGCCTCAGGCTTTATCGAGTTAATAGTGGCATGGAAGGCAGGAAAGACGATGCTTGGGTTGTTCCTTTGCAGTATAGAGGTCTTGTTTGAATGCTGGCTGAGAGACTTTGCATATGTGGGGTTTGCGAATTCCTCCCACAGTCCCAAGCTTTAAGTGTGCATGACTCTGTAGAGATGCGCCAAGGGCAAAGCGCATACGAAAAGCAAGAAATACAGAATTAAATGATGATTCCTAATGTAGTTCACATACTGATGTACTGACTTAACCCCACAGGGAGCATACTTGATCATAAATACACGTGACTGTGGCCAAATTAGGGTGCACACATTTGTTTATCATGATGGTGTTTGAAAGAGAAATAAACCAACCATGACATCATGTTGATAAGGTAAACTAAAATGCTCCCTACTTCCACAGGAGGATTTCAAGGTCAAAATAAGGTAATTTATGGCTTTGATCCTCTGATGCAAAATGCTTCTTTGGTTTTAGGAAATTATCCAGCTGGAAGGGATTTTTTAAAATAATTTTTTTGTCTCTGGTTTACATGAAGCCAGAAACAAGGATAAACATTTTTTTCATCACCTTTGAGAAAACCTGTTTATGTACATGATGTATTGAGATTGATGATAATCATGGGAAAAGATAGATGAAAATGTTCAAAACATTTTCAAGTGTCACTCAGGGATTTTCTGTAGCAACTTCACAAACTTTATAAGTTGTGTGTTTTTTTTTCTTCTTCCAGATTTAAGCACATTTTTGCCATCATAGCCTAGAATAGTCATTTTTAATACTTGATTTTCATGTCTCAGTTTAACTTATTTTTTCAGTGGATTCATTTTGAATTAACAGAAAGTCAATAAAACCCAGAACCATTTAAAAACAACATTGACAAAAGTTTCCAGTGAACTGAGTAAATCACGTATCCTTGCAAAGGATGGAAAACAACATTTTGCACATGAAACAAAGTTTAAAAAAAAAATTTCCACAGAGATCTTTTTAATATATAAATAAAAAGACCTGAGGCATTATTGTTATTAGACGGCATGTTTACCCTGACAAAAAAACATGCCACAGCTTTTGTTCTGTTATCACAACTAACCAGACATGCGAAGGTTTAAAAATGTCGCTGTTGTTCATTCCCATTGAGGTAACAGCGGGAGCAGCCATGTAGAGAATGCAGTGAGACCTTTCAAATATACGGTGAACACATAGTCAATGCATTCCTGGCGTTCCCCATGCATAGTCCCGACTAAACTATGGCGGCATGCCTGGGATTCTGGCGTTAATCCACTGAATAGGGCTTCCCTGGCAAAAGGAAATATTTACCTCCTGCAGAAATAACAGCAGGAAGAATAGAGTCTGGGGTCAGAATATAATAAGGATGAGCCAATGAAGCAAACACCAGTGAGGCTTTTTTTCTTTCAAGGTCATGCTCACCAAAGACCGACTAACAGTGACACAGTGCAAACCCTGTCAAAGAGCTGGCTGATATTTATAAACAGAGAGTTACTGATATGATGTACAGCCTAGAGTAAGGTGACTTAGTTATGACGAAACAAACCTTATCTTATCCTATATGTCATAATGAGTGAGGTAAAACAATGCCCCTGTCAATCTTCTTACGATTTACGGTATTGTTACCTCATTTCCACTGCTTACACAAAACAGTGTGAGGGTGAATCTAAATATTTATGACTGTGTGAGACTTCAGTGGTTTCTTTTTTCTCTTCCACATCCCCTTCGGAGCCGAATCTTAAGTCTTCTCATATGTTTCACACTTCCTAGGGAGAAGGACTTCACCAGAAGAGTGTTGTAATGTAAAAACAAAGTTTGTTTTTTTCCCCCAGCATCGCAGGCACTAAATGTAGAGTTCTTTTGAATAACAAGAGTTGAAATTATTTAATTACTTTAAGGTTTAAGAGATTGGAAATGTCTTTCATAAGACAATGAGGGTAGGAGTTCGTCCCTAAATTGCTGGGTTGCCGGTTTTATTCCCATGCTGTCTGCCTGTGTCATTGTGTCCTGTTACCTGCAGGTGGTGGTTGTCATGGCAGCCTCACCTCTGCCATTGTATCCCAGGGCAGCTGTGGCTGGAGTCCAGTAGCTTGCCACCATCAATGTGTCCGAAGTGCAACACTGTCCACTGGACTTGATTAAGTGCTATACAAGTACAGACCATTTAATATGTTTCTGTTACCAAGTTTAAATTAAAAGTTAGAATACCACAACATCATTGGCCCAGCCAGAGTCCTGACATCTGCAAGGAGAAGCAAGCATAGACAATGGATGGATTGATTAATTTAATTTTGTCTAAATCAGTCTCACAGCAGACATTTGTTCCAAAACTTTGCATCAGCATGCCACTCCCACAGAAAACTCAGTCTAATTGTATCTGAGTGCTGTACTCAGCTCAAGGCCAGTTGAAAGCATTTGACTCTCTCACAAAACACCTTCATTTTGTGCACACTGAGATAAGGTTTGTTTTAGTTACCAGCTAACCTTTTTCTTTGCACTAGCAAAAATATACTTTGTAAAGAAGTCATAAAGCATCACCAAGCAATTGACTTCATGTTCAGAACAAATTCTATGCAGATGTCACATAAGGTACATTTATTGCAATAGTGATATTTAGGAGTATTACTTTCAATAAAGATCAATACAAATGCATGCCACATTATATTTTTAAAGTAAAATTTAAAGCTACGGATTTATCAGGTTTTGTTTTTGGTGTCAGTGCCGCAGGTCGCAGCACCGTTGCCTTGCACCTAGAAGGTTCTGGGCTCGATTCCTGGCCTGGGGTCTTTTTGTGTGGAGTATGCGTGTTCTCCCTGCAGGAGACTGTGGGAGGAAGCCTGGGTACTCAGGCTTCCTCCCACAGTCCAAAAACATGGCTGTCAGATTAATTGGTCTCTCTCTAAATTCTCCTTATGTGTGTGCGTATGATTGCTTTTCCTGTCTGTCTGTGTTGCCTTGTGATGAACCTGTCCAGGGTGTACCCCGCTTCTTGCCCGTTGATCACTGGGGACCCCAATGGGACAAGGGTGTAAGAAAATGGATGGATGGATTTTCTTCCTTCAGCAAATATGCACCTCTTTGTGTCTAGCTAGCACATCCAAACCCAACAATAATACTCAAAGGTTTGTTGTTGTAACAATGACAATATAAGTCACTTATCATGTGGGAGTTACTTAAGAGGATTTAGGCATGAGTTACATTTTAATCACAAGGTTATTTATATTCAGTTCTTCAGAAGGACTGAAAAACATTTCCATGACGTCTACTGGATATGCTGACTTTGAAAACAATAAATAATGGGTCAAAGAGACGGTTCAGGTTAATTTGTTACAGTGTTTGGGGTCAGGTGTAGTTTTCACTGCAGCAGGGCAGTGAGATTAAAGGAGGGATTCTGGTCTGCGGCAAGAAGAGGGAGTGGTGACTCTATGAGAAAATCTCAAGACCACGTCTGGAAAAATACTGTTGTAGCTCACTCAAGGACAAACAAGAGAAAGAAAATAGAGAGTAACTCACGACACGGGCAAGTTATAGAAGGAGAATGTTTGATCGATTAAACAGTTTGACAAATAACTTGCCAGATGAGGATTAGTCATTCTTTTCTTGTGAATTTGAGACCAGAAAAATGCTTCCCAAGCCAACTAAAAGGTGTCAGGATGTTCACATTTATGATTAGGCAAATTGTTTAAAATTGGACATTTATGTATGCTCTTTTATAATTTTTGCAAAGCTTATTTTTATGTTTTCTAATATTCAACATTTTAAGTCATTGACAACAAATAAGCAATTTCCCCAAAGAGCTCAACTCAATAAAGTATTTCTGATTCTGAAGTAATCAGTGTCACTGAAATCAGCAATGAATTTCAGACAGAAATGAATGAGAATATGTGAGTGCATGTGAAAAATGAGCAAGCCGAAGTAAAAACGTGTCAATGAGCGTGTGTGCGATCCTGCATTTTGGAGCTTATGTAATTAAGCTCAGCTTGGGTTTTATGGTTCTCTGGCTCTTGAGGATCTTTTACATATGTCACATTCTCTGCGGCGATTGGTTGGCTGACCCCTGATGTTTAATCCAGCCAAGCTCGGGATGAAGTCAGAGAGCTTCTGGTCAGAGCAGTCATTGATTTTGCTGTCCGTAGCTTTTTATGGCTATGTTGAGAAAGACTCCACAACTTTGCTGCAAGACTTAAAATTTACTTACATTTGTGCATTACTTAAGTAATGAAAAAAATACTTTAATATTTTTGCATTACACGTCCCTAATTTCACAAACAGTATGTGTAATTGGGGATTCCACAGGCCTCTAGTTTTGTAAAGCTTCAACATACCTATGCTGATATTTGCTGATTTAGAAACTATAATACAGAGAAATGTAAGAAAAGTTTCAAAAATATTTGTTGATGGTGACTGTGGTGACTCGTGGAGCTGCAGCAATCACAGGACAATTAGTTCTGCACTCCACAAATCTTACTTTCTGGGAGACTGATTGTCAACCAAAGATCTTTTTGGGGAAACAACTATCAAGTAGAAGAAGGTGCTCACATCAAATGAGTCACATATTAAAAACTTTATGTGCTGAGAAAACAAAAACAAAAACAAAAAACAAACATCCCCACTGAGCAACAGCTGTGGATGTGTGCGTCTTTTTTGGGGGTCAGGGAAAGCATAAATAAGAGAAATCATTAACCAAGAAGCCAAGAGGATGTTCTAACTCTGGACGAGATGCAAAGATTCACAACTCAGGTGAGAAAATCTCCACAAATCAAATCTTCAAAGAAGAGTGTCAAGAAGAAAGCTGCCATTGAGAGAAAGTGATTAAAGGAAGCTTTGCAAATGTCGTTTGGAGCCTCCAACAAACTTTGTTCCAGTATTGAAAAGAAAGAAATTCCAAATTATATTAAGATTGACCAAATATCTCTCTAACGAGAGTTTTCATCTATAAAGCAGAAAATATACTGGTAGTATTTAGGCTTGATAGTGTCGTTTACACAAGGAAAGTAAAACATTCATAAAAAAGGGATGACTTGGTCTCCACTTGCAGTTTGTTACAACACATACAATGTCGCAATGAGCTTTTGTCCCACAGAGTCTGCAGAAAACTGACCAGGGATGAAGAGAAGCAGAGGAAAATTCCCGAGGTCATTCTGGAGTTTGGTGCACAGTGTGAATATTTTATCTCACTGGAACAGAAAAGTTTCCGTCTGCTGGATAATAAAAGCTTGTAGCATTTGCATCAAGACAGCACAGCATGTACAATGTAGATAACATTCAACTTTAATGTGTTGACACATTAAAACTGACTGATCTCCATTTAGCACCTCTGTTTTAATTCAATCTGTCTTTTGGCTTTGTAGTTTGTTTCATCCTTCTTCAGCCAAAAAATCAGAATGAAACATAATGAAGTGGTTTATACATATATTTTGAACCCTCCCCCCTTTTTCCCCCCACAGAACTGGAAGACGTGCAACATTAACTTGATAGTGAGAATCATAAATCTTGACCAAGGAAAGTGGCTTATGTTATACTGCCATCTAGCGGTTCCACAGGAAATGAGCGGACGCTTCTCCCTCTAATTGTGCTTTTTCTATGCAGTCAGGATGTCAGACAATTCATTCATTCATTCATTGCTTTCTTTCTTAATTACAGTGAAATTGAATTTTTTTTTCACTGCTAGTATATCGTCTTTAGTAGCTTCTGTCAAACATCAGTTTGATGTTTGACAGCTGATGTTTGCTCTTTTATTTTAAAAAAAAAGTCACACAAAAATCTGAAACCTAATTTAAGTTAAATAAAGATTGAAACAGTAAACAGACTTTGCTCTCATCCAACATCATAAGTAAAATAATTCAAAGTAAAAACATTACCAGTGAAGATTTGCTCACCTTTTCCTTTGCTTAAAAATCTATATGTAATTAATTTTGGGATGTTGTCCTCAAAAGCTTGACAAAATGTAGAAGTTGAATATCTCTGTGGTTGAGCAACAGTTGATGTGTCCTCATCTTCATTATGTTAATCATAACCAGTCAAAATCAGTCACTTATTTAATCTGGGCAGAACAATTGCTGTTCTCTACACTACATAAGTTTTCTTTTCAATTATAGTTGCTTATTTCATCTGTGTTCTTCCATTTGCCTGTCCCTTTTTGGTTGACACTCTTAAATTTGCCTATTCTATTCTATTCTATTCTATTCTATTCTATTCTATTCTATTCTATGTAAAAGATAATTAGATATTATACAGTGTGAAAGTCGCTTGTCGAATTATGTATGGATTTATAGCAAGTTACGTATATTTTATCCTGCAGAGGGCAGCAGAAGTTCAAATGTCAGCACCTGGAAAGCTTCATATTTGACAATATGACTATTGTGAGGAAGACTTTATTGGGCGTTTATACAGAAAGTTGATTCAGTCCAGCCACAGAGACACACACTCATTCCTAAGGGCGATTTAGAGAGACCAATTAGCATGAATGTTTTTGTACAGCGGGATAAAGTCAGAGTCCCCAGTGAGAACCACATTCACACATGGAAAAAACATGCAAACTTCATCAGAAACCAGAATCTTCTTGCTGTAGGGTAACAGCACAACTACCTGTGGCACTGTGCAGTCCAACTAAACTCATTTAGTCCAAAATGTCCCTCAGTATACTGTACAATTAAGATGATCTGATGATATAATCCCAGTAGATAAAAAGCCGTTGTGAGTTGTAGACTTTGTGGGAATCTTCACACTTGGTTTCAACAGGAACAAATGTCCAGCAGCACCTCCTGAGTATGGGCATCCAGGTGCTGCCATTAGCTGAGAACAAGGGCATTAAATAAATAAATATTTTTGGACAGTCATTTTAAGTAACTTTTTTGTGTACTTTTGGTCTAAAAGGGAAACTAATTGTCACGACATGCAATAACAATAGAAAAGATCACTATAAAGAAAGTTAGCTAGGGGTTAGTCGTTTGAACTGTTTGTTGCACACCTGTTAGCAGACTGTCCTGTGAGTTGTCACTTCAGACACTAACATTTCCTTCAACTGTACTAAAAAAACTCTAACCACTTCTTCTGATCCTTAAACACCTCATTGTGACTGGGGTTGGTGGGGGTGGTGGGGGTCGGCCTATTCCCCTTTCAACATCAAGTCTGTAAATGAAAAATCAGAGAGTGAATGCTTTTTTTTAATGGACCCCCCACTGTCATCCTTTGGTGTTTCCCTTTCTCACTTGCTGTTCTATTTTTATCTTTCAAACAACTGGTCTCCTAAAAATGGGCCTGTCCTGCTCCAGTAGGGGAAGAGAAGCTCGACTATGTATGGTATCCACCCACAGCACATCGCAGGCCTGAGTGCGCTCCTCTCTTCTTTGTGTCCACAGGAAGCCGTGAGGGAGGAATCACACAGCGGGGGAAAGAGCTTCTTAAGAAGTTTTGAGATTTCTCTCGGCATGCTAAAAACTTCAGCTGACAGACTTTCTTTTGCCTCCTAAATCCCTCTGTAGAGATTTCTCACTTTCTTCCATCCTTTCCCAGTTTGGTTGTCTGACTTCTCCAGTTGTGCAGCTTCATCTTCTGAAACCAAGTCACGCTCTGTGCGGGTGGATGGTTAGCTGTGGACCATGTTTTCCCTGTGGTTGTTCCTGCTCCCTTGCCTGAGCTTTGTGAGTGTGACGCCGGCTGAGAGGGGCCTGGAGTTCCCTCAGTATGATGGGAAGGACCGGGTTCTCGACATCAGTGACAAGAACTACAAGAAGGCCCTGAAGAAGCACAGCATGCTCTGTTTGTTCTACCACGAGAAAGTGCCGGACAATAAAGAGCTGCAGAAACAACACCAGATGACTGAGCTAGTGCTGGAGGTAAAGCATGACAAGGAGGGTAAACATTGGCAAATTGATAAAAGAGAAAGAGGCGAGTGGATGTGATACAGAATTAAATGATATGTGACATATAAAGGTCCATGTTTGTGCTCCAGTAAGCTGGAAACCCACAGACAGGACAGGATTATCTGTGGGTTTTATCTATCTATATGAGGAATACTCCTGAAGGTCAGTGTGTACTCTATGAATGCCCAGTTATCCAGTAAGATGCATTGCTGTCACTTGAGGTTGTTTCACCCTAATTTACAGCGTCTCCATCCCATAGAAGTATATTAGCTCTTTTCACCCTGTGGCGCTGCTCTGTTCAGAACCAGAGATCTGCAGTATTTAACAGCTAAAGGTCACAGTATTCTTGTCTGCAACACAATACCTAAAAAACCCCCCAAATCTAATATTAAGGCCTCAGTTACAAACTGATTTCCGGATTAAATGGTTCTTAATGTTTAGCACCAAACGGCCTTGGCTCACAGCACAAAGCTAAAGCAGGGCTCCTCTTTGACCTGTTGGAGGTAATTTGAACTCCTGCTAATAGCTTCCCTGCACAGGTGGGCAGATCAGCTATTAGCAGGCAGCCATTAAATCTCATGTAAGGAATTTGTCTAACTGGTATGAGGTGCACAAGTGACTGCAAGTGTAGTGTTCAAACAGTAATTTAAGGCTAAGACAACAAGAATTTAATGACTAGAATAGAACAGTCTTTTATGTTTCCATTAGCAATATATAGTATATTGCTACTATATATTTTGTTCTTCCTTCCTTCATGGAAGGAAGAACAAAATAACTAAAACGTGTTACCAGTTTTCAACTTGGTTTAGGTGATCACTTCTCCTAAGTGGCACTGCACCACTTTAGACTTCTCCGATATAATTAGGATTTACAAAAACTATTTAGCTTTTGCTTTTCTGTTTAAAATAAGCTCACACCTGCCAACTGCGAAAAAGAATATGTAAAAATCATTTTTTCAGGAAAACATTTTGCTCTTCAGTGGAATTGGTGTAAATTGGTGGGAAGTGACTGCTGAGGCATTTGAAGATGATCAACCAAGACAAGTTTTTCAGACATGATTCTCTGAGCTTCTGATGTCACATTTAAATATGTAGACACAAACAATCAATCACAAGCAGGTTTACAGGAACCCCAGTATTTTTTGTTACCTATCCTGTTTTCCTTTTGGGTAATTTTTCTGATATCTCTTCCAGGCACCACAGTACAGTTTAAATGGAAACTAAATTAAGCCAAATGAATATCTATTTTTTTTGCCATGTTTGGTGATTTAATTTCCAAATGTTTCAAGAAAAGATGTAACAAAAGTCAAATTCTTTTCATGCAGTAGAAGAAACATCTGATGAGTTTGTAGAAACTACTAATATTTGGTCAAGAACCGTTCAACGCATTGCAAATTGGAGTTACCTGTGTGTATACATGTGTGTATTGACCCAACTTGAAATCCACCATTTTGCAAGTCCTCCCAGCAGCACTTTACCAGTATGTTCCCTTCCCTGCTGCATTGGGAGGTCAAATACCAAAAGAGCTCCTGTACTATACATGACAAATACCAGAACAATTATATGCTGTATGCTCTGACTGTGGTTATATTTAGAACGAGGCAGACTGATTATGTAACTATATCTCTCTGCCTCTAGCCTGCAGCACCTGTCATGCTGCCAACCGTCTTCTGTGATTTTGGAGCTTTGTTCGGATTTGTTTGTCTTCAAGAAACTGTGGATCTTTTCTTTCACTTTAACTCTTCTTAATATTTTTTCCTTGACTTTCAGCTTGTTGCTCAGGTCATGGAGGAGAAGAACATCGGGTTTGGGATGGTTGACTCAGTCAAAGATGCAAAAGTTGCAAAGAAACTAGGTGAGAACAGAGGCGTGTCTTCAATCATTTTTTCTTTATTATAGCAAGATGAATATGATTGAAGATATTTAGCTTTCTTTTTTCTGAAATAGTTTTTCTTTTAATTGCAGGCTTGGAGGAGGAGGGAAGTGTGTATGTTTTTAAAGATGACAGAGTGATCGAGTTCGATGGTTTGCTGTCTGCTAACATTCTGGTGGAGTTCTTGCTGGATGTGAGTAGATTTGTTTCAGAGCAGATTTCCAGCTCTGAGTCTAAATCAGTGCTGGTTGTAGGTACAAGTCCACAGAGGTCACTCTCCAAGCTTTTTGCTTTGGCTTCTCTCTACAGCTTTTGGAGGAGCCTGTGGAGGTCATAGAGAACGCTTTGGAGCTAAAAGCCTTTGATAGAATGGAGGAGGACATTCGCATTGTTGGCTTTTTCAAAAGTGAAGACTCTGAACGTGAGTGCTTTAGTTTGTAAAATGCACGATATTCTGCTGCCTGATCATCTTGCTTGTCTAGATGGCTTTGCAGAGGAATTTCTTTGACTTTTATTAGAGTAAAAATAGATTTTAATCCTCTCATTTCCAGGGATTATTCATAGTTTTGTATTCATACATTGAATTGACAAACAGGACCCCAAACAGTTAAGATTTTGCCAAGAAAATCAAAACTACACTGGTGTACTATACTGTATTACTGGTCAAAAGCTTTTCCGAGATGTAAGAAATGTGCCTCTACTAACACCACCACAATTTAAGAGAAATATAATTTTTTCTACAATGTGTTATTTGGCCAAAACAGTAGAAACTGAGTGTAGTATACAATCAGAGCTGTGCTGGAGCTTTATCCCATCTGACCATCTGTGGGAGAACCGCATTGAGGTCAAGGATGAGCTATTTCCGCTCCCTGATGTGCAAAGGACAAGCTGATCTGTGACTAAAGAAGAGGATGCAACAATAAACATGTCTTTACTATAATACTTTAGCTCTGAGCTGCACATACTTTATCTGTCGTTTTTGTTTTTAGATTATGAAGCATTTAAAGAGGCTGCAGAGCACTTCCAGCCCTACATTAAATTCTTCGCCACATTTGAAAAATCTGTAAGTGTCAAACAGAGTAGAAAAATTTGTCATCAGGAATCTGCTATAGTTGGCTGATCTGCCTCTGTTGGTCAAGGTGGCCAAAGAACTGACCCTGAAGCTAAACGAGGTGGACTTCTATGAGCCCTTCATGGAGGAGCCAGTCACCATCCCAGGAAGGCCACACTCTGAGAAGGAGCTGGTGGACTTCATAACAGAGCACAGGCGGTAAACTGTGGCCTTACCTCGATTTATCTCATAGTTTAAATTATTTGCATCCTCAGTTCTGCGTTGTTATATGATGCAATGCGTGATATTGTATCTTCTGTGCCACCAGACCAACTCTGAGAAAGCTGCGTGCAGAAGATATGTTTGAGACCTGGGTCAGAGAGCAGCAAAATGAATAAGTTTTCTTTATGTTTTTCTCACAACATTTTAAATCTTGCTCCTTTTTTTTTTCAGGAGGACGACATTGAAGGTATCCACATTGTGGCTTTTGCAGAGGAAGAGGACCCAGGTAAGATTACATAACGTTGTGGAACAGGCTGGTTTATATGATATAAGCTGAATAGTTTAGAGATCTGCATCTTTAAGAACATAGACAATAAAAACTGGCCTGAACTAATATAAAAGAATAGTGACTTAAGCTTATAGATTAAAATATATTTATAAATCGCAATATATATTTTTAAAGAAACTAAACAGTGACAACAAAATTCCTGTTTTCCAGATGGTTATGAGTTCTTAGAGATCCTAAAGGAGGTTGCCAGAGATAACACTCACCTTCCTGACCTCAGCATCATCTGGATCGACCCTGATGACTTCCCCCTGGTGAGCCTTATGCCTCCTACATCAGAGTAACTGTGACTGAAGCAGAGTGCAAAGGCAAAACAATTATATGTTCTCTTTCTGACTCCTTCCAGCTGATTCCTTACTGGGAGAAGACCTTTAAGGTGGATCTGTTCAGACCGCAGATCGGCGTCGTCAATGTTACCGATGTAAGTTCCCGAACCCAAACGTCAAACCTGATGTTCAGACCAAAACGACCTTTTCTGACACAGTTTAACCTTCTAATGTGAGCGCAGGCAGACAGTGTGTGGTTGGAAATGGAGGATGAGGAGGACCTGCCCACGGCTACGCAGCTGGAAGACTGGATTGAAGATGTTCTTTCTGGCAAAATAAACACTGAAGATGATGATGATGATGATGACGAAGATGACGATGATGACGACGATGATGATGACAATGATGATGAGGACGAAGACAATGAAGATGATGAGGAAGAGGATGAAGAAGGTGAGGAAGATGACGACGACGACGATGAAGAAGAATAACTGCCTTGAAGTTGGCTCTTCCTCCATCAGTCCTGCTGTACAACTATGGACTCAAAAATGACTGTGTATCATCTGAATCGGTGCCTGCTGATCTTTTTAATTTATTTTAACCTTTAATATTCATCAACACAATGTTTGAACATGTAAATACCTCTGTGGTTGGGGTTGAATACAGAAATATGTAAACATGTTCATGAGAGACATGTTTAATGGATATGGATTTGACTCTTCGTAATAAAAGGTGTTGATGTCAGTTTCTCCTGTTGTAAACTGCAGTCTTAATCGATCATCACAAATTTATCCTTGTAGTCGGTACTTTTGCTGTGATCGTTCAGGCTTATGCATTCATCTTTACAGCAGGCGGACAAATCAAGACTTTTTTCTCACCTATCGCAAGTAATGATCTAATGTTTCTGAAAAATTATACAACTTTTTGTTTTTAATGCAGCTGATCCACAAAAGATGATTGGTTCAAGCGAATCCCTTTAAATGTTAAAATGGTGTTCAGATCAGAATTATATACAGTTTTAACCAGAAGTTAAAATACACTGTATAAAACCACACATAATCTGTTGTTACTGTTTGACAATAAATCAAATTAATCTTTACCTGTTTGAAGTAAAATAGAATCACTAACATGATTTGTTTTTCTCAAATGAAAGATGATTTGGAAAGGACAAACCATCTTTCATGGTTTGGCCTTGACTTTGTAAGCCTCCAAATTCACAACATCTGCCTTTAATGGGGATATAATTGTGAATAATATGAATAGGTGTATTGTAATGCAGAACGCAAACACTCTGCCTCCTTTTGTCAAGGAAAAATTAAACAAAATTACACAATATAGGAAGAGGATTAAAGAATTTAAAAGATCAGTACACATATTTATTTTTTTATTTTATTTTATTTATTTTTTTTACAAACTTTGCCAGAATGGCTGTGTTTTACATGTTTGTTGTATAAAACAGGACAGGGAAGCTGGAGCTCATGACATGTAGTTGCATAAATATGGGAAATCAGTCTCTTTACTCAGGTTTTGTCCATGTTAACATAAACACACTCGTACAGGTTCCAAAAACGCAGTATATAACCGAGGCACGTGTGTAACGCTCCTAAACAAATCTACCCTTTCTCTGAACACAGCAACACTTCAAGATATTACAACATCACCAACCTCATAAATTAAAAAAAAAAACAAAAAAACAGATCAACTATTCTCACACGTCAAAAGTCAAGGTAGATCCTCAGGATGTTCTTCCAATCTTGGTAGATAGGTGGCAGTAACGTATCAGATGAACCACAAAAGCAATACTGAAACCGCTCAATCATTTTCAAACTCAAATATTCATCTTCGATAATTGCTTTAACAATTGGCAGTTTAACAAATGGTCCATTTCAAAAATATTTTAAGAAATGGTTTTAATGTTAAACAGAAAACAGGAAGTGAACTACCATACATGGACATGTCCTCTGGAACCACAAAGTGTGGCTGGTTGGTGTAAACAGAGAACATACACAAAATGTCTTGACAAAAATTTAAAAAAATACGATTTTAACATGAATAGATATGTTGAATAGGCTTGTGGTTACTTATTTGCTACAGAAAATAATGGAGTGAGCACTCTTACTTTCTTCAAAAATTCAACCATGCAGAAAAAGAGAGTAAGTGTTCTCATCCCAAAACAATCTCTTTGTTGTAAACAACTTGTTGGCAACAAAATAACAAAACAATAAACATCTTAGCTTCAAGAAAATTAGCAACTGAAGACCAAAGGACAAGAACAAACTACATTTCATAACAAAGCTAACAGAGTTAGCTTTTCACAATTAGCAGTCAGATCATTAGGGTTGTGGGGAAGTATACCTTTACTGGAGAAAAATGTGCTATTTTAATATGGTTTTTACTATTTTAGATGTCTTATTTTTGCATCTGGGCAAACAGATCAATTATGGACTATAATACTGCCAAATCTTGACTGGAATACCATTAATTAAATATAGAAATGTATGTGCAGATTAGACACAGAAGTATAAATATCTAGAGGTGAAATTAGTCTTGTAGTGGAGCTAAACCACCTAGAGTAAAACATGAATTACGAATGTGTGGAAATGTATGACTTTCAGCTGCTTCCATTCAGTACCGCTATAAGTTTACAAAATGATGGCACAGTTTGAGTACATAAAGTAGGGCATGTGTGTGACATAGCTACTGATAGAGAAATGGCAGTACTGACGTCAGAGTGATAATGCTGGTCAGAACTTCAAGTTATTTCTCCCATGATTCCCTTTTCCTCACTGAACAAACTGCTAAATAGATCTTAAGTTTATAAACTTTCATTGAGGCTGGATATGTCTTCTAACATCTTGGATGTCTTCTTTCTAATCCATTGATGCATCACTCAACCAGAGTAGTCAAGTGTGTCTTTCCATAATCTACTGACTAGAACATTAGTTTTCAGCTGGACTGTGCTTTGCTTTCTGTTCATTAGACTCCTGTCATTTACCTAATACTTGCATGTCTTTAATTATTTGCGGTCCAGGTGTCTCATCAAATAATGCATACGCAAACAAGGTAAAAAAAAAAAAAAAAATCACAAAATAAAAAAAAGTTATCAAGCAATCAATGCACAATTTTGTATAAAAAGTTAAATGGGATAAAGCATATTTACATATAAATACTGTACATACATCTGTAATACAGGATGATTATAAATAATAACTGCTACTGTTAAAAAGGAGTAAAGCACTGTGCAAAGGTCTCAAACAACCACACATTTTTTACATTTTCCTTTTCAGTAAGGGGTGATCTTTTAAGGTCGCCTTGATAAATACTTCTCAGATGTTCCTTCAAAACTTTCCTTTGGACTTTGAAAAACAGCTAAACTTCAAAGAACATCGAAAAGCCTATGCAAGAATTCATCACAAACACATTAAAAGATTACAAATAGTGCATCTTCTAATGAGAGATGACTCAAGACCTTTTAACAGTGATAAGAATTAACTTTATATTGAATTGCTTAAGACAGACCCCAAAGTGAACCTCTAAGAAAAAGCTGTGAACATGCTGTAATCCCTCTTTTGTCCTAATTCTGAAACTTTCCTACAGCACATTGGCGCACACTGACATATGCAAACCAAGGGAAAACAGAGAGGCATGAAAATATTGTCATCCCTTGAACTTTTTCACAGTTCATCACAGTATAACCACAAAATGTAAGGTGTTTTGTTGAAATTTAGTTGTTCTGCAATATATTTTCGTATGGTTGAAATAGCCCAGTCAAATTCCAGACTTAAATCTAAAATGTAAATTTGTGTTAAGAATTTAAAAAATTTGTGTTTGTGCTTTTGTCAGATGCTCTCCATCCAGTCTGACTGAACTTGAGCCAGTTTGAAGAATTTCCCAAATGTGCTGAGGTGTGAAGACACACTGCAAAATATTAGCATTTTTATATTCAACAAAAGATGGTTGGACAAAGTAGCCTATTTACTGAGCGGTTATGACTTCAAATGCATTTAGCTAAAATTGAAAGCCATGTATTCTTTTCATTTTATATGATAATTGTGAAATGTTTTACCTGCTGCATAACATCCCTATGAAATAAAGTGGAATTTGTGGTTAGAATATTACAAAATGTTAAAAAGTTCAACAGTAATGCTTTTCAGAGACACTGCAGATGTCATCTGTAGTGCATGAAGGTATAACTAAAGTGAGCCTTGCAAATGTTTTTAGAAAGAAATGCTTTTCAACCCTTCATCCTCATTCCAGTCCGTCACGATGACTACAACATATCAATTTGAAAAACAACACGCATAAGTACAAAAACGGTACAAAATGCTTTCCTTGGAAAAATTCAGCTGGACAACTGCAAAAGTTCTGTGTTTTACAGAGCAGCAGCACCGCTGCACTGCGTCACTACTAAACAGATGTTTCTGATTGGAGCAGCAGTATAAACTTATGACATTTGGGGTCAATGTACTCTTCAGTCAAACGGATGTAAGGGATGCCTTTGACTGTGACTGCTAAACTAAAATCAAGACACTTCAACAGGAACTCTGTTCCCTCCTTAATACCGCTGGTGACTGAAGCTTCGCTGATCAAAGTCCACTGATCGGCCATCCAGCGCTCTGGGCCGTACAGCAGGGTCGGACCGGGAGCGAGGTATGCCTCAAGGAAGGCCTGGACACAAGGGGAAAAAAAGTTATAGCCATACTCAGTATGGTATGAAAATACTTAGTGTAATTTAAATCAACAGCTTGATAGAAAGTAAAAGTGTGAGTTAAAGGGGCTGTGGGTCATTCGAAGTTTCAATAATCCTGTCCAACAAGACAACAAACATAAACCAGACTGACCTTAGGACTCATGTTATTCACCAGGCAAAAAGCCAGGTGCTTCTGGATGCTCTCCATGCTGTGGCAGTGCTGCCTCCTGGTGGTGCGGAGGTATTTCTGCAGGGAACGAGCCATCGAGGGAAATACGGCCAGAGCGGCTTCTCGAACATCCATGATGTCAGACGGTGCTGCGTTCTCATCTTCTTTCTTCATGCGCCGGACATGTGTGAAGGCCTCCTCAACGGCGACCACCAGCCTGATAAACCCACAGATATAGGAAATACTTTTACATACGGCCATTTGTGTAATTATTAAAACAATGATCTTGACCAGAGACACCTGTGATACGGTAGAAAGTAACACAGAAGTATGATAGACCAAATATTTATCTTCTGGTGTATTATGAGAATTTTATTAACATTAATCATACAGCTCATTTATCCACTCTTTACCAGAGGCGTTTTGATGATAATGTGCATAAATAGTAGCTGTGAGTATCTTTTTCAAGAAACTGCAGCTTTGATTGTTCTGACTTAACTTAAGGTTCTCCACAAACATTTTTCCACAATAGACTTTGTCACTATTTCTGTCTGTGCTATATTCTGTGACCTCATTAGAAAAAGGACTCTGACTTATCCCTTTTTCCCAAACCCCCGAAACATAAATCCTGTTACATTTGGGAGGAAGAGCAACCCGGTCTCAGTGGATCTATAACACTGGATTTGGAAATGGCTGTTAGAGAATCTGTGCCACCACTGGGACAACGTCATGAGGCGTTTTGGTTTCCAGGACTCTAATTAGGAAATTTTTTGACCAGAGTTTTGCTCCAAAGACCTGGTCTGCTGAAAATGTATTATAAACTTACGTTGGTTTGTTGTGACTTACCTGGCTCTTCGCTTGCGGACTCTCCTCTCATAGTCTGCCTCCTCATAGTACAGCTCACTGTGCGCGTTGTCTTTGCGTTTGGTGGCAGGTGTTACCATGGGCCGTGACTGATTTCCATTGCTGGGCTGAGCTGCAGCCGTACCCCCTGGGGCTAAAGCCAGGAGAGAACAGAGGTAAACTGATTATATCAGTGTGACATAAAGGAAGCAGCTTCCTGACCCGTCAACACTGGTGGTGGACTTCACACCAGTGATGAATGGGCATCGAGAAAACAACTCAGAAAACAACAGAGAAATCAGATGTAATCATAGAAGAATGAGTATGAATTTTTCTGGTCAGGATTATGTCCATCTAAGTCTAATTTTTTTTAGAAAACAGGGTTTCAGGACTCTGTATGTTAATCTTTGGGACATCCTTCCAGTTTAATTTGCAGATTATTTTATTAATAGCAAAAGATAGAAGCAACTTTCATTTAAATTGTTACAGAAAGCGTCTCATTGGGCGTGGCTTAAAGTAAATTGTGACATAATGTGAAAATCAAAGGTTAATGTCCATGTCTGATGAATTTACTGCATTTAATGGTTTGTGTAATGAAACTTGTAGTGGAACTGAAGCTCATCAGCTTTTAATGTGGGCGCATTTGGTTTTTTTCAAGCATTCGGATCAGTAAAGTTAGGCGGAGGTGGTAGAGTTAATGCTACAGGTCAGGTGAGGATATAAATCATTAATAACCTGATCTGCATACATGAGTGTTGAAGCATCCGCAGTTCAGAAAAGACACCAAATGCAGTGATGAAAAATAAGTGAATCATGATATTTGTTGTGCATTTTCTACAGAAAAAAACATCACCCTCTTTACCTCCTGGCCTACTTATATGTACTATAATAAGAGTAGTGACTATGGGTGAATGGAGCAGGGAAGAATAAGCTATGCGTGGGGGTTGACAGGAAAGGAAAAAAGGGACAGAACAGGCGGAGCTGGAGACAGGCTGAGCGGAGGAAGGAGAGATATAGGAGAATGTGAGAAATGAGCATTTCTCTGATGAATTATTTAAGGCATAAAACTCCATGGCCCCCTAGAGGGCTTTTCGTTATGCTCCGATAGGGATGGGGGAAGATTACAACGAGGACACTGTATTCCACACTATATCGCAGCGAAGGATCAAGAAATCCAGAGCTCTGCAGTGGGTGGAGGATTAATGGGCAGTGAGTGGAAGATCCTTTTAGATGCAGGAGAGAGTACAATATGTGACACTAGAGAACAGGCACATGTAGTTATGGGGAACAATATATTAAAGTGCAACAGGGTGCTGCAGTGTGAGTGAGTAGGCAATGCATTATGACCTTTATACTGAGATGGCAAAGATGAAGCAGCTAAACCATGAAATTAAATTTGATGTAAAAGTCTTAAATCATCTTTTACTCTTTGCTGAACTTACTGGAACTGATCTTCTTTATCTTTAGACTTTTGCAACTTTTCTCTCATTTTACTGTTGCAACTGATCATTTATTTTTTCAACATAACTAGCTAATATTGAAGTTTAAAATGGCTCAGAAATAAAGAAAATTAAAAGGATAAAGGCTATTATCTTAGTTTTTTTTATTTTACAATGTTTTCACTAACATTTGGTCACAAAAAAATAATTTACAGCTGCAGTGAAGCACTCATTAATTCATCCATAGACTGGTCACCAGTCAATCACAGGGCAACACCATTTGCAGATTTCACGTTTAATGTATTTCATGTAAGTATTACCTCGACCCACAAATACAGTCTGTGTATGCAATCTTCCAATTACATACACAGACTGGTCTATTAAGAGATAATGGATGACACAAAATTCATTGCCATTACTGGACAGGAAAGTTTCTGTCACATTTGAGGTGACCTACCATCCACGTTGTAGACCTTTAGCCCAGCCAGATGTTTGGCAGTTCTGTGTTTAGAGGCAGAGAGCAGGGCAGGGTTGTGCAATGGAAAGTCTCTGTAATAATATTCCAGGATGGTCAAAGCAGCTCGTTGAATGCTGTGTGACAGAAGAATGACAAAATATAAATACAAGTTTGGATTTGATCTGATTTGTTAATCTTGGCCTGAAATTCAATAACATAACCTTTGTTTATAATGTAGCTTTGTATTGTTACAGTAAATGAATTAGATTTTTTTTTTACCTGAATCTGACAAATAACCCATCACAATGCCTAACAAAATATTTACAGCCTCTTGACGTAAATTATTTTTTTCTGTGTTCTACAATTTAAAATGATAAGTAAAAAAATAAAAGGTTAGGTAAAGTGAGCACTGATCAGAGAAGCAGCCGAGATCCACAGCTAAGGTGGGGGGAGTCTCTCGACAAGAAATTAATTAGAGATTAAGGTCTGAATTAACTTGAACTATTTAAAAATAGTCAATATTTACTCTGGAACATTTAGTACTTTTCAAATTTTTTGTCGGAATTAAAAATTTGAAAAATCTTTAATCATTCTCATTCCACTTCAAAAGTCCAATCAGAATGATAATGATTCAACACTATTTGGTGTTGGTTCATAATTTAAAATCCCTACAGAGCAACTTTGGGTTTGTGGTTGTACCGAGACGAAATAAAGGAAAGTTCAAGGGGCGTGAACAGTCTTGTGACAAAATGCGAACTGAAGAACTTGTTTCAAGAGTACATATAAATTGCAAACTCAATTCACTTCAGTTTTACTTCCCAAAACTACTTAGTGAACTTTATGTGTACAGTGAATGCCACATTTTTCTGCCAGTTCTAACAAAGTAAGGCATGAGGGCACACCAAGCTGCTCAGGCCCTCAATACCATTCATCAAAAACCATTTGGAGCCAATTAGACTTATTATAAATGGTTATATTTATGAACTTTACATTAATACAATTCTTCTCACCAGAATGATACATTATGAGCACCGTGTCCTCCACTGTCATTCCTCCCCCAAGCTCCTTTACTCACACTAACAAGACTCTTGAGTATCTAGATTACAGCCTGTGCCAGTCTTCCCTGCAGACATGAGCCTCCGATTACACTCATACTTCTGCAAGAAGTGTGTAGCAACTAGCCAGGATGTGTCTCAGTGTGGACTGCAGTGAGAGGCCGTATTCACAGAAGAAATCAGGCTAAAGAATTTGTCTTCAGAGTCATTGTAGATCATTTTTATGATTATAACAATGGCCTTGTGTGTGTGTGTGTGTGTACCTCAGCTGTCCAATGTTGTAGTGGCGCGTCTCCCCGTCTGTGGAGCGGATGACGCACACGCTGTAGCAAGGTCGGAGGTGACGGAGCTCCAGCAGTACGACTGCCAGGTAGTGAACGAATAGCTGGGAGTCCACCAGAGACACAGCAAACTGGACGATGCCATGGTAATCTTCATCCTGATTAAATCACACAAGAATTTCCAACAAACTGAATGGAGTTTTATCTCTGGGGCACATATTATAAAGAAAGGAAAAGTAAAAATAAAAATCAAACACTTGAATGAGAGATTTCCAATATAGAGCTTAGGCATGATGTAGCTGAAGACATCAGAATAATTTACTTCAGGATTCTTATCTCATCTCATCTCATCTCAGGAAGTGAAACATCCATCTTTCAGGAAGTAGGTCAGACTGCTGCCAGTTGCAATCACTTCAGGCATTCAGCATGCCAAAGTAAGTGAATATTCATCAGTGCAAACAGAGTGTCTGCATAGCGAAGCCTGGGATATTCACTTACATAAATTCTATACTTGTGTGTACAGGTATGGGATACATGCCATCTCTGAATTACTGCAATTCAGAATTCACTATGAGGTACAATATTGCTTTGACATTGAGCGCTACAACTATTTGTCAGTAATATATCAATAATGATGCTGTGAACTTGAGCCCTTTGTGGTTTTATAGTTCTTTGAGTACTCAGGGAAACATGAAATAAATCTAACACTAAAGAATAACTAGTCTAACAAAGACTAACTATATACAAGAAATAAACATAACTAGAAACAGTAAGATTTAACCAAAATAAAATGATAATCAAACCAAAACAACTCAACAACACAGGTTACTAACAATCTATGCATGATTTAATTAATTCCCTTATTTCCTGTTTTTATAAAGTGCATTGACATGACATGTGTTGTATATTTGTGCTATATTAATAAACTGAACTGAATTGAAATACATTCAACATCAGTTCCCAACTTCAAGCTTCTGCACACACGGCCTAAGCAATAATGTAAAACCTCACAAACAAGTGGACCTCTAAATGATGAGATTAAAAAAAGCATGGCTTAAATCAAATTGTGATGATGTGCGATGAACTTAAACAGGTTATTCATCCTCAAACCTCTCCAGAGTTGGCTAAACCTGCCATAATTATCGTCTTATATTAACATTTATTTGTCGACTTGAAATATTTAGTTGTGACAGAAAGAAGCAAGAGAAAATAATCTGTATTTATTGAGGAATAATATCAAGAAAAAAAATTTGTTGAGCAATGTTCACTGTTATACTGTAATACATTTTGCTAATGAGAGTTACACCAATGTGAGCTTAGTAAGATGCTATCTGCAATAAGTCATGGTCGAGTCCAGCTGTGACAGTCATTATTACTATAATTAGTAATTTTGATTTTCAAAATGAGAACTCTCTTATCCCTACAAAGTTGCACATAGTGTCTCCTGTTTTTCTTTACACAATAAATATTATCTTTGAATATGCTAATGTTTCTCAGCCAACAGTTCTGCCTGCCAGTAGCTGGCAACCACCATCTGTGTTTACTCTGTCTCTACTACACTCAGTAGCATCCTCGCTCCCCAGGAGGTCCTGGCAGGCTACCATGGCAGCAGGAGTACTGTATAATTGTAAACCCCAAACCAGAAAGCACTGGGGATTGAAGACATTTTTTTTCTCTGCGTCAAATACCCAACCTGTTTAACTTTCCATTTCTGAAGCTACAGGGAGTGATCTGCAGTTTCAAATCTGAAATCCTCAGCCAGTTCTCTATTATAAAAACAATAAGGATCAGAATACATTGTATTCCCATATGATACATGTAAAGAGTAATAGTGGTCTTCAATATAACTGATATATTGAAACTCCTTTGCTGTATGAAGGGTGAAAAAATAAGTTGGTTGGTTGTGAATGCCATAAAACATGGTATTTAACCACAATAACGGCATTATGTGAAGCCTACCTGTGCATCTAGGATCCTGACCCCGTAGAAAAGCCAGTAGGACATGGTGAGCAGCAATGTAAGAGTGGTGAGAAAGGCCCGATACACACACACTCTGGGCAGGCAGGCCCGGCTCGGCCTCAGGAACAAGGCCCAAACAGCAACCAGGAGGATGAGGATTTTGAAGGAGATAGAGAGGAAGAGGCCCTCGCAAGCTGCACCGCAAGCCTGCAGTCTGTCCGGCCACATTACGACTGGGAGAAGCAGGAAGACCAAGGGTGTGGCCAGCACCAGCAGACCCACACAGGAGCCCACAGCCAGGGGAAGATATCGCCGGAAGCCCTGTGTTCGATCCTGTATCTCTTTTCCAAGGCCAACCACTTCCTCTTGGGAGATGCTGAGCTCAGATGTTCCTGTAACAGCTGTTGTGGTCTCTCCCCAGTTATCATCCTGAAAGAAAAGTAGAGACAAGAGAAAGAGGAAACGATCTTTAAAGGAACCTGCTGTTTGGATATACCAGGTTGTCGATGGAGAAGAGGGCTGAGCAGAATTTTTTGAGAACCACAGTGACGCCATTTGCACACAAATTTAATGGGTAAAACAGGTCAGAAAACCCCCCAAAAAACTCTTGATCAAATTATATGAGATTTGAACACTTAGCTACAAAAAGTGTGAGGTGATATAAACAAGTTAAAGTAAAAGACTACAAAACAGAGGTGAGGAGGGACAAAATACCAATGTGTATGTATAAAATGATAGAAACAATAGATAAGGAAGCAAAATAACGTTGGTGACCCTGGTCACTGAGCACAACAGTCAACTAATCCCACTTACAAATGGAACTGAATGAAATATAAAGTGAAGGTTGTTGTGGAAAACTCTCATTACAAACAACTTTAGATACTGATTTGTTTCCCTTTTTGTTCAGTGGTATGATCCTTCTTGTAATTCTCACCGGAGTTTTTATTGTGCTTTATGCAACCTTAAAACATTAATTAGTATTGGGCTGACAACAGCACCAGCTATGTTTCAGATAGTTTTAGAAAGATTTAGAACATTCCTCAGAATAATCTATGAGAAACAAACATAAAAAATTTACTTACAGGCTTACACAATAGATTTTATGCATTATGCAAATAGCTCATCGCATTGGAAATTTTCATATTTATTTAAATAGCACATGCTCTGTGCTATGTGGAGCTTTTTTTTCTTTTTCTTTTGCTCTAGCTCATCATCTTTAAGATTTAAAAATCTAGTTGTAGTAATTCAATGTGACAGAATGGGATGTGAAGGAAGATCCACACAGCAGCATAACTCAGAAAGCCCGTCCATACACACCCCTACACGCCTACATACACAAACACACACTGTGAATCGCAACAACAAACGCTGCAGCTTCAGTTGTACGTCATTACAAGGCAGTCTCTTTTTTGTATCTGAACAGTTGTGGCTCTTTTAAACATAAACATTTCCAACAAAAGCACACAGACAGGCAGAATGAATGTGTAGGAAGTGGAGATTTTTGTTTGCGTGTCATTAATTCAGGCAGCTAATTATTGTCCCCAAGAGTGCTGCCATGTTGTGCCAGCTACAACCATTCACAGGAGCAGCAGCTGCAGAGACACGGATGGATGAGAGCTGGGGAAAATGACAAGCTGAAAAGAAGAGCCTTCATATCATCACACACGTGTGCATTCAGACATACACCGAAGCACATCAAGCAGCACACAGAGCCAGAGAATGCAGCGGAAATGCTGGAAAACCAGACAACAGACGGTCACATTAACGCTCATCTGTCTGGAGAGTATTTATCCCACTGCATACTGAGTCATCTCAGTTCATTGGGTGGTTTAAATGAACAGTTACAGATTATGAAAGCATTGTTATTGTTTTTTTCTTTTTTTATAAACCAAGGTTTCAAATTACAGTTGCAAAAAGACACCAAATGAGCACAGACTCTGTCCTTCACTGCAGTTAACAGCCAATTAACTCAGCCTCGCTGGAGGAGGGGATGCCAACGGGAGCCAGAAGATAAATGAGCATGAAAAAAAGAAGAAGCAGAGGAAAGGGAAGTTGGATAGGGGGATGGAAGTGGGTAAGGTGCAATTCAAGAGCAGAGAAGCAGAGAGAAGGGAAGGGATGTAGTTCATCCTGTATGTGTCTGTAAGGCTAATGAATGAAAAAAGCTTCCAGCCAAACACTCCTGGTTCCTTTAAGGCTCATTTTAGTTTCTGTCAAGTGATTTTTTTTCAGTTTTTCTCAAATCAATCCCCTTTTCAGTGGGATCCTGCTTTCATATTAGCATAAATGGTCATAAGTGAGTGAAATTATTCTGTATGAGGAAGCCAAAATAAAAACATCAATGTTTTTTTCTCCCAAAATGTACCATATTCTTTCAAATAAATTGTACAACAAATTAACCTTTCAGTGAACTAGAAATTATACAGTAAGCCGTTCTTTTTTAATGCAGACTCAAACTTTGGATTACTGAGCAAAGAAATCACCAACAATTCAGCAAAATGACTGCAGTGTCAAGTCTTGAAATATAGTTTTTACCTCATTTAGCTGGTAAAAAAAAATATCAGTTAACTATGTGTAAAAGCCTGATCTTATTCAAATGTGATCCTTACTGGGAATTACAAAAGTATTGATATCCCTTGAGCTAGTTCACATTTTTACCCCAGACTAATTACAGCTATTCTGTGAAGGACTCTATTGGAGAAGATCAGTGAACACACAGCAGAATGAAGACCAACAGGGGGGTCAGAGACTAAGTTGTGGAGAAGTTCAAAACAGAGGTAGGATATAAATCTGTATGTCAAGCTTGGAATGACTCAATGAGGACTGTGTAATACAAGACATGGTTATCCAATTAAACTAGCAGGCAAGGCAACAATCAAACAAGCAACCAAGAGGTGCATGGTTGCTGAATGATTTGTAGAGATCCACAGCTTAAGTGGGAGAATCTGCAGTGAACTTCACCGCTTTGGTCTTCATGGAAGACGGACAAGAATTCAGCAGTCGTTGAAAATAGCCAAACAAATTCCCATTTAAAGTTTGCCATAAGTCATTCAAACATTTAGAAATTGTTGGTATGCCTGATAAGAACCAATCCCTACAGTGAAACATAGTGATGGCAGTATTGTGGATATGTTTTCTTTAGCAGTGACAGACAAAGTGACGTGAGCTGATGTGAAGACGGATGAAGCTCGGTATAGGGTAGTCCTAAAAGAAAACCTGTCAGAGGCTACAAAAGACCAATGGAAAGTAAACATCAGTTGGCGTGGATGTTCACCTTTCAACAGGAAGATGACCCAACACCTACAGCTAGAGTTACTGATTGGTTTAGGTCATAGCGCCGTTTTCAGGTGTTAGAATGGCACAGCCAAATTTCAAACCAAAATCCAATAATCTATGGCAGGGCATTCTGCATCCAATCTGACTGAGCTTGAGGAATTTTGCAAACAAGAATTTATAACCATTTAAATCTCTAGAGATAGAAAGCTGGTGGAAACATGCCTATTTAGACTTGCTGCTGTAATTACAGCAAAATATGGCTCTACAAAATCACTCATTTGGAGCAGACCATACTCCCAAAATGTGGAAAAACAGGCATACGTTTTCTTCTACTTAGCAATTATGCACAACTTTGTGCTGGGGCAGCATGTAAAACAGAGTTTTGATGTCTCTGGTACAAAACAAAATGCAAAAAAGTTGATTCGCCAGGCAAAATGTAGAAAACAAAGTAAGAGGTGAAAGAATACAACATCTACAAATTGTATTTGGCAGGGTCTGAGATCTGGCAGAGGGTAAGTATGGATGATCGGCCCACATTCACCATTAACAAAGCACAACAACAGAGGACAAATACTCTGCCAGCTGCAAAACACAATGGCCCAGGCCTGCGCTGCTCCGGATGACGAGCTACATGTTGGTTGTTTATGTTGGATATGGTTCAATGCCACATAGTCTGACTGTTTTTCTTTAAATTACTGCTTTCCTTTTATTGTGTGGGTGTTTTTTCTGTTTTTACATCAAATTGCAAGCTGTTCATGTCTCGAGGCTTTGAGTCGTTATCTGGACATCCGCTCAGGCAAAAAGCTAAAGAGACAAGTAGTTACACAGTACAAGAGTAACATATGCTTTGGTGTTGCTTGAGTTAACAGTGCGAGGAAACTGAAGCTGCTTCCTCCTGGCACAATGTCTCTCACAAAGCGGCATGGACAGGCTCAGCAGCAGACTCTCTGTGACTCACACACACATAGTCACCCCCACACACACACACACAAACTCCACTCTAAGAGTATATCCCTATGCTGTGCATGTAATAAACACGGAGGATTATTCATATCAGTTTTCCCCAAAGTGGCGTTTGGCAGGAAACTCAGGCTAATCACAGTCTCTCTCTCTCTCTCTCCACTGGAGACCAGTTCATATTCCATCAGCTCCGCCAGTCGATGTTTGCCGCTTCAGAAAGCCCAGAACAGAGCGAACGTGGGTGATTGTGACGGGGGGTGGAGACAGTAACGAAAGTGCTGCTGTTGCTGAAAAACATTTTTTTGGTGGGCAAGATGCAGCACAATAGCGGATCACCTTACACCACCGACAAAGCATCTGAGCCGCAAGCGGACAATCACATGCCAATGGGGAATGTGTGGAATGTCACTTTGCCGCCGGAAGGGCACACAGAGCAGAGAGACGGTGGAATAGGTCTAAAGAAATATCGAAATGTATGACTCAAGAGAAACTTTGAGAAAGTGCAATTCCTTGAGCGTGAATTAAACAGCTCCTTGACATAAAGATGAGTAAAAAATAAGATGCTTTTCTGATTTAAACTCATTCCAACTAGGTCAGAGACACGGTGTAGGCCGTCCAAGTCCTTTTTAAAAAAAGACTCTGCTTCTCTTTTCCAGTGTATTTTTCCTCTTTCTGCACCGTCTTTAGCTTTGGTGCACAAACGTCAGGCATTTTGGGAAACACCTGTAGCTTAAAATTTAAAAACAACAAACCACGATCTTACAGCGGGGGGCGTCACAGTGAGGATAAAGCCAAAGGAAGTCATTATTTGGAACAGAGATAGGCTGTTTCCAGTTTTTGTTCTCACTGCATGGTACAAAGAAGCCACGTTAATCCTCTTATCTAAAGATCAGCCAAAAAATATTGAACAATTTCTTCGCACAACCTTCATATTTAAAGCATCTGCAAACTTTTCTTCCAAGAGGCTGTTTAGGGGTTTGTTTTATGTATTTGAAAGTAGAAGCTAATTTCCTTAAACTGCTCTAGCCTCACTGAATTACTTCTAGTGTTTTTATTATTTCCTGTTCATAACGATCCCACACAGCATGACCAGCATGCGCAGTGTAACCCGGCACTGAATCCATCCACGCCTCAAAGAGCGATGCTAATCCGCTGACCTATTTGATCTTGAGTGACCATTGTTACTTTATAAAAGGTGGTGGAAAGCCAGCTGTGTTGGGAGCATGAGTTTATAAGGTCAGCATACAAAGTTCATACGAGGATTACCGGATTTGTTCTAAAAATAATGTGATTGCCACATAGACAATTTCAGAGTGAACGTCTGGAAAACATTAATGTAACTGCCACTCATTTGCTATTCTCGATTTTTGGCTATTTGTCTTTAGTTTCAGTTTACTGCAGGGTATGCACTGAAGGAAGTGGAACATGAACAAATACCTGGGTTTCATCTCCAGGATCCGCTGCTGCTGACGGCTCTCCGGGAAGCGGCTCTTCGTTGTGAACGGGGGAGTCCTGGGACGGCGTGTCGGGTGGGTTGATCACGACAGATCTCTCGGAGCGACTGCTGTCTTTGCTGCTGCCGCCTTTGTGTCTGTCGCGGCTACGTTCCCTAAAAACAGGAAAATTAACAAAAATAACAAACACAATGACTAATTCTATGTAATAATCACTAAGAGAGCCACTAGAATAATATAAAGGTTAAGGAATTGTGTGGACATTATTTTCATGGTTTAAAACCTTGTGTTCAATTTTAAATTTGATTATTTTGAAATATGTCTGTTCAAGAAAACCACAGAAAAGTCATGATGTAGAAACTAACAGAGTGCCACCCGTCACTCTAGTTAATGCAATTCTGTCAGGAAGCTACGAGCACCGTGCCGGTAAGGCTGAAATCAGGCAGGCGACTCAAGCAAATAAAGCAAATATTTAAATACTTGTATTACACAGCAGGACGGAAAAAGAGACATTGGCGCAGAGAGCAAGTTAAAAACTAAACTAAATTTAGAAGATAATCATTCAGATGTACTGAATCAGTCTATGTGTTAAAATAAAAAATAATAAATACATGTTGTATATGCCATTAATAAAAGTGTATTAATTAGTATCTTACTGATAATCTATGTAACGTTTTCTGTTTTGGACAAGAAACCTTGACATTTACACCAACAGTTCATTTCCCATTTCTACCATAAAAATAAGTTTAGACAGGGAGGCTTGGATGCAGTTACTCTCGATAAAACTGACAAAGCTGAAATAGATATGAGAACATCATGAGCCACAAAACGCTGATTGCTATGCCCATGATAAATACGACCCTAATCCTCCATATCAATCCCCTGCTATTTTTGTCTCACCTCATTTACTGGGTGATGAGTGAAACAAAGAAAAAAAACAAAAAAACAAGTAAAAATGCAACAGCTCTGGCTGGTGTGTGATCACACAAAGCAAACTCATGCTAGATGGCTGAAAGAGTTCCAGCAGAGAAGCTGATGGGCAGATGATGAGGCCTACAGACGGGAAGCATACCCGTGGCGGTTTGATCTCCCCGAGCGACTGGAGTAGCCGGAGTGGGTCGACTCAGTGTCCATCTCAGCAGAGTTCGGAGCTGGAAATTGGGCAGGAGGACGAGGAGTGACTTGTCGTGTGGCAGAGATCGTGAGTTGGAAGCAGGGCCGAGGAGGAAGATGGGGGGTGCGGGTTCTTCTAGAGACAGGAATCCACAGCGACTGACAGCGACCCCAGAGAGCTGCTTCAAATGCCACATGAACCTGAGAGACAAACAGAGAGAAATCAGGGAGAGGCATCAAAACATGCCTTCAGCATTCAACAAATACAGTAACGATTGCCATGCAATTTTATTTTAAGCTGAATTATTAGTAACTGCTCAACACTTTGCCATAAAACACTTTATTAAAACATTTCTTTACTCCTGCAAAACCTTATTGCTTTTTGGATATGTTATGTGTATATTGTAGACAAAATGGTGGGAATTTGTTCCTCTCACTTTGCACGCTCAACTCAGAATAATTTACGAGACAAACTTTATGTGGAAAGACTTATTAAGAGGCAGATCCAAAAACACACACTCTGAAATGCTCCACAGCAGTCACAGTTGTAAGCCGGCAAGATGTCTTTTTGAGGCTCATTTGTTTTGGAAAAAACGTACATATGTTCTTCTTGGCAAAGAGTTTTTCTGAAAATGACAAACAAGAAAAGCACCTCTGAAATCTTCTTAAACAAATGCCTTGCAAAAGTATTTACATCCCTTCAAGTTTTTTTGGTTTGCTGTCATGTTACAACTTTACATTTAAATGTATTTTATTAGGATTTTATTAGATAGATCAACACAAAGTTGCGCATATTTGTGTAGAGGGAGAAACATACATTATACAGTTTTCTAGATTAGAGCTTAAAGTCTTTCAGGGTATGTCTACATCGGCTGTGCACATCTACGGAAATAATTAATTGCTCAACTTTTAAAACTTGCTAGAGATTCTTTGTTGGATATTGACCGGCTCATTCAAATGAGTGAATATTCTTTGGCCTAAACTGTTTTATAACAGCACTGTCTGTATGGTTTGATTTGCTGTTCTGCTGGAAGCCTCTAAAATGTTTTCCTCCAGGCATAGTGCTGCCATTTCCATGTTTTATTTTATAGATAATATGTCTGGTTAGATTTCCTCTCTGAAATGTTCCCCTTTCATTATTTGTAGTGGACTATATAATCAAGACTTTATTGCTTTCTTTCCAAAAATGTGTTCATATTACCATTTCTTAATCTGGACCAGATTTATGGAGTCTATTTTTTATAGTTGCCTTGTTAACATATTCTTTCATCTGAGATGTAGATCTCTGAAGCTTCTATGCTCTTACCAAAGGCATCTTGGTTACTTGTCTGAATAATCTAATTAATTCAAACAACATAATAACTTATGATATGTTATAAACTTTTGCATATTATTAACAATGTCATTTGTTTAGACAGTCATAGCTAAAACTAAAATAAAAGTATCTTTCATTTTTTCCATTTATCATCCAGTTGCTTTTTTCCACAGTTTTAGATTTTGGATATCTAGGAAACTATCAGATGTGTATTTAGCTGTTCATTATGAAATATAAGGTAGGCTTTTACAATATTGAAACTTAAACGGCTAGTAATAATAACACAAATATATCTGCCCTGTTTAAATGTATTATTAAATTCTCTTTTGGTTGTTAAAACACTTTTTTTTACAAGCAAGCACAAACTCTTGTACGTCCCAAACCAAATTAATTATAGAATATTCTGTACTAAATTAAATATTAAAGCCTTTTTTTTTTTTATTCAACATGCATATAAATTTGTTTAAAAACTGGGTCTGCATCTGGCCCACTCTGGGCCCTTAATGGGTGCAGTGTGATCCATCCAGGAGGCTGCCTTACTGTCTCACCATGCATGACCATTCATTTGGACCGCAATCTACGCCCTGTCTGTCTCCCAGCTGTTGTCCTGACAACCAGCCGCCAGTACCCATCCCCAGTATCACCTCCTAATAACTGGAATTATTCTGCACATCATTTACAGGCGATTTGTTGTCTCTCGAGTCAATGATGGATGCTTTATCTAAATTAGCACACGCCACACAACAGGATGAGATCATTGTGGCAAAGAGAAATCGGCTACTGCTGATCTCTGTGTGCTTTTTGCTTAAAAATAATTTGGACTAAATCCTCTGTTCAGTCAAAATGTGCATTTAAGGATTCTCCTACCAGCCAAATAATCTCTCACTACTAATTTTTCAAATCATTTTGATCATGCAGCTGTAAAGAAGATCTTTCTTTGTGCTAATGTTGAAGCTAAAAGCAGGGAGGGCGTCATGTGCTTAAAAATGTCAATTATGAAGACAAAACCTTATGAAGCAGCTGCAAATTTTTTAACGCAAAATCTCAAATCAAATTTCCTCCTGACATCTGTGGCGTCCACTGTTGCCTTGCCAACGCACCAGGCTGAAGGCTGCATCGAAGGGCAACAATCAATCTCCCCTGCCGAGAGGAAATTTATGTGATACCTATGGGGGTGTGCGTGTGTGTGTGTGCATTAAAGTGGGGGGTGGCAAAGGGATAGGGCCCAAACAGCAAACAATAGCCTTTCAACCCATCTAGAACCCATATGGTTAAATGAATAAGCCTGAATCAAAGCTGTTAACCCCCTGAGTGCTGAAGTCGGAGCGCGTGGCTGTCGTATGTGGGCCAGGAGAATACCGGCGCAAAGCCCACTGATGCATGAGACGATCATGAGGAGGCATGTGAACCAGGCCAAGTGGAAGAATCGAAGCCATAGGCTAAGAAAAACTATCAATTACCAATCAAGAATAACTATAAAACATGTAAGAGAGAGAGAGAGAAAAAAAACAAACTTGCGTATAAGCATACTTTTTCTAACTGACCCTATTAAATGCAATAAATATTTAAACATCCTGATGACATCCTGTTGAGAAAATATATTCTGCGGCTAAATGCAGTTGCATCAGCGCACATCGTTCTGCTTGGCTGCTCTAAGGGAGTCACAAGGGCAGAAACTGACACTAATGTAAAACAAACATTCATTAATGTGTTTGTTTAATGGAAGGAGCCTGCTGCACAGTAGGAGCTAATATAATAACACGTGCAGGCAGATCGGATGCTACCGGCATTGTTTTGCCTTTTATCCTAGGGACATCAAAAACACACTTTGCTCGTCATGCATCAATGTCCTTTCAAAAGGAGAGCTGCATCATTAGAATTAGTTTTTAGTCTCCAAATGTAAGATTGTATCTTGCAAGGATGATCTGTGAAAGAGAAAATGATTTCATCAAAGTATCCAGTGAGGTCCTGGCACCCTAAATGGCTCATATCTGCCTCGGTGCTTCTGCAGAGCTTATGCCGAAGCCTGGTTACCATAGCATCTGTGCCCTCCCTCTCACACCCATTAGCCATTGTGCCTCCCTTCCTTCCTCCATGCACACCATGCTCTGGTGGTATTACTATGCCATAATCTGCCTGATGCAGCAGCTGACTGTTTCTCGAATCCAAAGCAGTCAACAAATTACAAAACCCCCAATCTACAAATGGCACAATTCCTACTGTAGCACATTACAATCTCTGCCGAGTCTGTTGGATTTTTGTTACCGTTTTAATGTTGTTTTGAAGAAAAAAAAAAGACATTCCGCTGAGCTTGTTAAATCAAATAAATCAGATGCAGGCTGACACACTCTCTGTGTGTGTATGTGCCAGTGGTATTTATTGTGAATACAGTCTCAAATCCCTCTGTGGACTTCAGCTAACCCAGAGAAACACCTGTTCATTAACAGATTTCAGAATTCAACACATACATTTTCATATTTTGTGACTTTACAGCCACAAACCTCTGTGTTTTTAATTATTTTATCTTATTGACAGACATAAAGTAGATGATCATTTTAAAGGCAAAGGAAAATGATAGACGGTTTTTAAATCTAAATGTGGCATGTATTTTTATTGAGCCCTATCAGCCTTGCATAGATAAAAAATTATGTGTTTGACTATTGTTTATAAACTAGATTGAGCTCAAACAGATTAAATGGAAAGTATTAATGACATGGTGGTGGACAAGTGCGGCTGTCGATGAGACCAGTTACCAAGAGCAACCGGTCCGCTTTTAAGTTCTGTTTCTTAACAGAAACAGTTAAAGACTTATTTGTCAACTGGAAATAAGTCTTTAACCATTTGTCTTTAACCTCCAGTGTTCTATATTAAACCTTTGTGGCCTTCATAGAACAGGTGGATTTTAACTGAGAGAAAATTATTCACAGGTGGACTTAATTTACCAATTAGGAGACTTCTGAATTTAATTAGTTCCAGAGTATTGTGTTTGAAAGTTTTAGAGAAAAGGATGCTAAACACAAATGCATTTATATAATTTCGCTTCCACATCTATGCAGTGCTATGTGTTGGTCTGTTATAAAATACCTCCTGCCCCCTCAAAAAACACACAGAAATTTGTGGTTTTAATGTGACAACATTCCCACTATGAATTTTAAGGCACTAAAAATTGTAAAAGTCAAAAACAAACAACCCTTTTTTTCTTCCGTGGGCCTATCTTTGAGTCGCATGCTGCACATTTTGGCTCTGGCACGCTGCAGAAATATTTCTTGGATACGTGCAAAAAAAAAAAAAAGAAGCAAATCCTCGACCTGCGATTGACTCCTGGCTTACCTCACTTTGTTCACTCACCCCCCACCTTCACAAACACACCCACAGAGTAAAAGGAGAAAGTTAAGATCTGACACATTTCTCAGGAATGCAAACTTCAGGCCCTTCTGATGCGTTCAAGTGGAACTAAGTAAAAGTACAGTAGGAGGAAGGAGTAGCACAGCCATTGCTGAGGGAAGAGATGCCCCTCGTCCAGCCAGCTCTGCTGTAAGTGCTTTTACATCTTTCTATAGGCCTGGTGTAAAGATTCTTGCATCACGCCATCCAAACTTTAGCCTAAAGGTAGTGCTGTTTCCTCTTACATCCTGTCCAGCCAGTCAGAAACCATGGCTTTAAAGAGAACAAAAGGCAAAGCAACCCCTTTTCTTTTGATCTCTCCTTGCAGGAGCTGATATGACTCATCTGATCAGGAGTTCCCCAGCCTCTCCTAACACCACTGCTCAATAATAAATAACCGTAGCTCTCTTTGCACAGCATCGAGACAGCGCCAGAGAAGCTGTTTCAGACTCAGTAGCACTTCATCCAGCTGCGCAACCCTGCAGACAGCTGCTGAGGATGGCGATGCCCCGCGGAGGCTGCCTCGTCTCCGAACAGCCTGTGTTTCACAGGCGCTGGCAGAGAGAAGGGTGTTACTGATCTGCTTCACAGCTGCAGCATCAGTCCCAACCTGAACCCCCACTCACCCCCATTTCAGTGGCCTGTGTGATGCGCAATCACCTCAGATTAGCCACTCGTTTTGTATGCGTTTTATTAGAGCTGCGTTCTAATAAAATATAAAACCATGGTACGCGTAAAGTAAAAATAAATAAATAAATAAAACAGATTAGGACGCAGCATCTGTTTGCTAAGAAGAAAAGCTTTTTTTTAATAATCATCCTCGCCGCTACGACAGCAGTGAACTTAATTCCTACGAGGTCGTGTGTCTTCGGCTTTTTTTTTTTTTTTTTCTTTCCCTCATTTTGGGCATAGACAGCCTCCACCCCGTCCCAGTGCCATAAACACAGCATTTCTATAAAGCTTAATTTACCTACCTTTGACTCAGAATTGCCTCGAATTCCGGAATGCGCGTCTTGGATGCCAGTCAGTGGATGTGCGGCTGCTGCTCCGAGGCGCGTCTGTCTGAGCCGAGAGAGGCAGCTCCTTCACACGAGCCTGGCTATTGTAGTGAGCAGGACCAGAGAGGCAGGCGGAGTGGATGTACAATGCTCTCCAAAGAGCCACAACGACATTTCCCTCCAGGCCACAAGAGGTCGTCCTTTGTGTGACTTGACGACCCTCCACGAAACAGGAAAACTTACAACACAAATATGTTATTTTTTATTTATGTTTTTGTTTTATTTTTATTTTTTATTCACATTAACGGTCAATGGAGAAATTCTGTTTGCTCGACTTGAAGATATTTTGCGGCAACAAAAATCTGAAAATACATATAAATTAAAGCCCAAATTCACAAGTACAGGGATCATATTTCTACTTCTAGATAAAAATGTAGATGTCCCAAGTAAATTTATAAAATGCATTCGTTTCGAAATTCAAGATAAATATTATATAGATAATACAGGTGACTTTCACATTTTAATTCTGTTATTTTTTTTATTGTGGCTTCTACATGTCAATGTGCTGCAGGGTGTGTGCTCTCAGCACCGTGTTGGGTCTCCTTTCTGCATAAATTACTGCATTTTTACAGAGTAGCATGTACTAATTGAAGCCAAGTTCCTTTATTAGTGGCTTGCAACTCCTCTGCTTTCTTGGGTCTGTCTGTCATCTTAAGAATAAGGTGCTGCATAATACCCTGGTAGACACCTGCACTCACTTTGGTCTTGATAAAAACAGAACTGGCCAGCATCAGCAGATGACATGACATGGTTCCTAAAATCATCACTGGCTCCAAAAATCTCACACTGAACTTTGAGCAGATTAAATTCTATGCCTCTTAAAATATTTCTTCAAAACTCTGGAAACTTGATTTCCACATTAAATGATAATGATTTACTTTGTGGGGCTGCCCAGTGGTAGCACCGCTGCCCGGCTCAGGGTCTTTCTTAAGTCTCCCTAGGTGTGAGAGTGTGTGTGTGTGTGCATGGTTGTTTGTCCTGTCTGTTTGTGTGTTGCCCTGTGACAGACTGGCGACCTGTCCCCCGCCTCTTGCCATTTAAAACAATGATTTTAAAAAAAAGAAGAATGAATAAAAACATTTAAATGAGTATAATGACGCAATCTATGTAATTTTACTCAACTCCGGGAGAGGGCGGTGTTGTTATCTAGAAAAATATCTCGGGTTCAGGGAGTATAAAAAAAAAAAGAAAAAGAAAAACACTGCACAGGTTGGGTGCTCTTTTATTTATACTTTCGAATTGTACAGAAAAAACATTCAACATATTCTAATTTTATGTCAAATATAGCTACATTTAATCATATTAAAATTAAATCAATTGAAATAAAACAGTCCTTGAGGTTTTTTAAAAATTACTTAATGTGACAAATACATTTTTTGTCTAATTAATGTTTAATATATCATGCTACACTCAGTAATCTGCTTTATAGTATTTACAGTCCTCCTGGTCATTTGAAATGTGTGCTGCAGAAGGTCTCACTTTAATTAGGAAAAGAATGAGAAAGGACTCACATTTACAGGTTTTCTGGTTGTTGCAAGGTCGCAATCTTAGATGCTAGGGGAGTTTTGTTAGACTTCATAAATTATGTATCTTTATATGAGACTAAATCTGTAAATAGCCATGAGTAGTGACTTGCTTTGAAAGGCTTAATTGTTCCAGTGTTTTGGTTGAACTTTGAATTTTACTAAACTTTAAATAAGCAAAGCATGCAACTTTTGGTCTGCATGCTAAAGGCTATAAGTGAAGAAATATTAACACTGCACATCATCATGAAAACAAAATCCTGATAGTAAAATATAGTGATGGCAGCATCATGCTGTGGAGATGCCAAAGAAGCCCAAAAATGTTTAATATTTGCTTTACAGTGTATTTCAATGTCCACTGTACAACAACAGATGACCATTAAATGTCTAAAATACAAATAAAACAACTTAAAATCACTTTTATATTGGAAAGGTAGAAAACATAAACTTTAAATGAATCATATAAGAGCTTTCTTTCTGGTCTTCATAAGTTTCTTGCAGCTGAGATCTGAAGCAGTTTTAGTGGAGATACAGTCATTTTAAAGAACATCTTTATGCACAGCATTATAGTAAACTATTCTACAAGTTACACAAGTGTGAACTAATGTCTCTGTACTGGACTTGGAAAGAAATGGCTGCACTCTTGCAATGCTTTTAAGTTTATAAAATACTTTATTAGTTACTGAAAATATATATATATATATATATATATATATATATTATTTTTGCTGTCATTTGTATGCAGACATATACTGAAGTTTATCGACCATAAATTGATTAAATTGGATTTCAATAAACAGTTCTGCTGCAAAACCCCACAAAAGGACCATATTCACAGAACACCAGCGAAATAAATATTTCTACTGTTGTTCAAAATAAAAGTACACTAAAGGCAAGTATGGACGGTCAAAAATTCCCCCATCAATCACTACCTAATGGTTTATACAAGTCTTAATTAAAATATTAAAACATTAAAATTAAATCAATTAATGTACTAATTCAATTGTTAAAAACTTACTCCTCCATTGAAGTAGTTAAAATTGGAATTAACATGTCTGTAAAATTAATTCAACAAATAGTTCTGATGCAGTGCCAAAAAGAAAGAACTTAACTCTAATATCTGATTGGTTAATGGCCACAAGCGAGGTCAGCTTGGTCTTAACCCCACCCACTGAATTTGAAGTAATTGGCACTAAAGGAAAATAAATTTATTATGTGAAACATAACCATTTAGTTTAAATAAATTGCACAAAATAATTTGCAAATTAAAAAATATGTTAATGAGACATTTAATTAATTACGCATGTAAAGGAATATTCATCCTTTTACTTAGTAATATTAATGACACCATTAGTTGTGCCATTTATGTAGGCTATTTATGGCACTTTTGGACCTCTATATTTACTAACTCTTAAGAATATTCAATAAGTACACTTTGCTTACAAACAATATTCAGAAAAGGCCTTTCTTTAAGGCACTAATCCAGCAGAAATTTTCTGAAACTGTCCTGGAGCTCCTTATGTGATAAAAAAAACAAACAAACAAACAAACAAAAAACCCTCAGTCAATGTGCTCCTCGGTACCGGTTATGAACCGTGATCCTCAGATCTAGTGATTTGATCCTTTCTGCCATTTCCCCTCAAACATCCAGGACATGGTTCAGGTAGGAGATGTAACAAACTGCGAGTCGCAGGATTTCAATTTTGGACATCTTTTTATCCGGTGGGAGGGTCGGTAGAAGTTTCCTGAGCTCCGCAAATGCCACGTTAAAGGCTACGACGCGAACACGCTCCCTGGACGCATGCGCAGACCGATATTTGGCGGTTGAGCGCCTCCTGCGTCTCCTTTCCTCCCTGGAGCGCGCACGGTCCTCTCTGTCCTCCGGCATTTACCCTCGCGGAGGCTCTCCGGGTCCTTTGGTCCCCTGGTACAGTCAGTTTGCTGTTGGTCAGAAATAAGGATCAGGGGTCTCATGCATGAAGCCTGCGTGCGCACAAAAAAATGTGCGGCGCCATATTTTACACACAGGTCGGCATGTATAAAATTTACTTTGCGTCAAAGTTTGCGTAAATCTACGCACACTTTTTCGCTGGCGTGAAAATGTGCGGCAGCCACGCAAATTTTTTCTGTGGACAATATCAAACTACAAAGCATCAAAACTCACCCAAATACACTGAGATCTGACTATATTCGGTGTTATTTAGACCAAGAAGCATCAAACCCGATGTTTTTCATGATTTTAATATTTTATTGTTTAAACGTAAACGATGAAACTGAACTGCATTTATCCTCAGACAATAAGCTAACACGCACACAAAATAAAGAAAATAAAATTAAAAGGGTGTGAAAACCTTGCTCGAATGTAAATAGTACTTTTCCTCAGTTTTGGTCTCATGAAGATGTAACGAGCCGCAGCGCATGAAATGCATCTATGGGGTCATTTCATTCTCACTAAAAGAAGAAAACAGGGATGGATCAGCAGATTAACTCAAACCTGCTGATTAAAAATAATCAGCAGGTTTGATTATTTTTAAGGTGATCAAGGTGTGTATAATCACACGTATATAAGTAGCTGCGCAAAGGTGATTTTGGAACGCTTTGGCTCTGATGGAGAACATCGCCAATAGAAGGATTCAGAGGGAGCGATTGTTCAGAGATCATATTGATCTGCTGGGAAATGTTGATGATGGTTTATGAGCGTCTAGATTGCTCAGACTGATCATCCTGGATCTTTGAGCAAAACTTAAAGAGCCGTGCGGTACCGGTACCGGTCCAGCTGCAGTCTGCCTTCAGTCGAGTCGCCCGCTTTGTGAATGCGCCTTAAGGACATAAAACATTCTACTATTTAGAATAAACGTCCACATTCCCCACTCAAATGACTCTCTGACATGCTGTCTGTCTTTAAATCCCGGCTGAACGAGCTACTGTTCAAGCAGGCATTTGCAGGATCTCATTTTTTTTTAAAATTCTTTTTAATTTATTTTTATTTTCTTCAAAATGTATTTTTATTTTTGTGAGGTGACATTATGTGTCCTCAAAGCACCTTTTAAATAAAATATCTAATTATTATTATAAATACTTATACTGCTTCGAACAAGTCCGTTGCCATGGTTACTGCTTCACGTTGTGGCAGACTTCCGGGTATTTATACTAATTTACATATGTTTTTATGGGTGGCGACAGGGTGGACCAGCAGTTGCGCTCTGTTTCCCGCAAATTAGGATTTATAAAGGAAAGGTGCGCGGCCACGTGCGTGCGCACGGCTTTATGCATCCGATTTTTTTTGTGAGTCGCACTTTTCTAAAATTTTCCGTACGCCAAGTTTTAGCGTGAAAACTGCGCATTCTTTTATGCATGAGGCTCCAGGTCATTTTCTCTGGAGCAAGAAAGTTTTTTTTTTTTGTTATAAAGAAAAGAGGCAGAATTTTCTTAATGCAAGATATAAAATATGACTATGCTCTCTTTGGTTCGGAATTGTCATAACGATGTGCTGCAGGCATTTTCTTTAAAATTAAGAAGGATTTCGCAAAGAGTCTAAAAATAACTCCACCATCGCCCCTCAGCGTTGATCCTGGTTGGAGAGACCGCCGCTGTCCGAGGTGCTGAAGGGATACCGAGAGAGACTGAACAAATATAAAAACAAAAACAAACAAAAAACTGTCCAGTACTGTAATTTGAACTTGTATTTATTTACTGATAAGGCATTCATCTTTTGTTTATTTTCGGTAGAACCGTGAGAGGCTATGCATCCATTCAGCGATTATGGGGAGAAAAGTGGGGCACACCCTGGACAGGTCGCGCTAAACACAATCACATTGACACACAATGAAGGTAAGGCTTAAGGTAATCAATTAAATTAGCCTAACTGTCAGATTTTTTTTTAGGAGGCTGGGAGACTGTAAGAGGAAGCCGGAGTACCTGGAGAGAACCCACACTGGGGGAGAACATGCAAACTTTGTGAGAAAAAATTCCAACTGAGCCAAAGTGCAACAACAACAACAACAACAACAACAACAACAACAACAACAACAACAACAACAACAACAACAACAACAACAACAACAGTAATCAAATGTTTGTTTCCTTGCCTAAGATGGCTAAGAGATCAATTAAAAAATTAGGAAAGGGTCTTAAATTAAAATGAAAACAAAGTGAAAACTTACTTACCTGATACATTCAAGAATCCAGTGGTAAATGGCTGGAGAAAAGTAAAAAAAAAAAAAAAAAGTTTAGTCAGAAAGCACAAAACCACATTCCCATGTTTTACATGATGCTTGAAGTTAAAGAGAAAATGTTAGGATTAAGATGTAATTGAGGACCTGGGAAGCAAACCTCCTCATCTTGTTCCGTCTCCTCTGACAGTCCAGTCGTCTGCTTTCTTCTGCAGCCTCTCTTTCTGTCCTCACTGAGACACACCCACCTCTCTTCTGGACCTACATGGACAGAGGAATTCAGGAAGGTTGCAGGTAAGATGTGGGCAATAAAAGATAATGTAAATGTATTGGCCTGAATGGTTAAGATGACAGGAAATCTTTATAATCTCACAGTTGATGAAAGTTATTTTTATTTTTATTGTAGCATTTTATAAGAAAAAACATTCCCGTTGCGATTCCCTGAATTGGACCAAATAAATGGACAATAAATGTCACAAACATTTTTAAAGTAAAATATGAAACCTTATGCTGGTTTTTTGGCTCCTGCTGTTTTCTAAATGGTCAGCGTTAATCATTAAATTAATGATCACTCTGAATAAGATCTCTGCCGGTGGAAAACATGTCCTCAGACTCTGCAACAGGCTTTGTGAGAAATGACTCCATCAGCTTCGGCATATGGCCACCATCATTCTCTTCAAGCCACCTGTTTGTGTCTTGCCGACTGATAAAAGACAAACACACAAACAGGTTGTAAGTTGCTTACAGCTTTTAAAAAAATATAAGATGTGTGAATGATGTTGGTAAAATCCGTATTCTTAATGTGTGCTTTTTACTTCTCTGACGGATTTGTGAAAATCAAAGGCTCTTTGTTCTGATATTCTGTTTATTAATAAAGCTTATTTTCAAAACCCGAGCAGTGTGTATTGTTTGGAGACTGCATATCTTCTTTCTTGTGTTTCCCTGCTCTTTTCCCACTGGGATGTCTTGGATTTAATTCGTCGTCTGTTTCAGTCTAGACACCATCTGGTTGAAAGGACAGAGCCTCACATTTTCTTCTCCTTTTGACTTCATGTGCATATACACAAAAACTTAATTATGAAGTTTCTTTTAACATTTTTATGTTGACTGAGTATGTTCTTATTAATTTAGTTTCAATCCTCTGCTACAACAGTTTGTGACTAATAAACTTTTAATTTCTCAACCCCTCTATCAGTCATGTCTCTCTAGATAACAGCTGCTTTACAGGTTTTGGGAGGAGATTTGGGTCGATCAGCTCTTGCCACTGTGGCAGCAGCTGGTGAAAACATTTAAGGGTAACTGGTCAAACCTAAGTTTAATGAACCTAAATAAAACATTTTTTAAATAATTTGAGATTCATGAAAAATTTGTTGTAAGTAAAAAAAATAAATAAATAGCCATTAGCCATTTCTTCTAATGGGAAGAAATGGCTAAGCAGAGACAACACAGAGAAGCACTAAAAACAGATAACTACTCTATCCATAATCAGTGTTTAATCCAACGCCGACTCAAACCCCTGAGCCAAAAGGTAACATAGAAAACTACAAACATATTACCACAGTAAACATTATTAAAAGTCTTCTCTTTGTGCAAGAGAAGATTTTGTGCTGCTCTTGCGCAAAGTCTGCAGAGAAGAAAGTGTCTCTGCTTAAAAACATAAGTCAAATGGTGAAATTGACCAACTGTATGGTAGGTAGTTACAGAGTCTGAGGTGTGATGCTAGATTTTGTTGACAAGTCCAAAATGTTTAGTGGCATTGTAACTTAGCTGAAGAGCCACAGTATCTAAGAAAGGAGAGGCTGGAATGTTGTATTTATTTTTTTACATCTTTTTATGCTAATGGGTTGTAAGGCAGATCTGCAGTAAGTACCTCCAAGGGATCAGTGGATTATGGAGAACGCCATCTGAGCCAGAGGCGATAACAAAAGAAGTGGCATGCATGTAAATGTTCAGATGTTCTTATCTGCGCATTCCTTTGCTGTGTCATGAAATAAGTATGCAGAAGGTTTCTCAGTCCCCTGCTCTGTTAACAATGCAAATCAGTGTCTCACTGTTAGCCACTGTCACAGTTCAGTGAACGTATCTTCATCATGTTGCCTGCAGCCTGCAGGGGTTTGGACTCAGGAAAGACTTCTTCACACTGAGCAAATTATCATTCTGAGGAGAACGGAGCAGTTATGCGACAAGAAGATGGCAATCCCACTCTGAAAATCAATGTTTCAAAAGATCATTGACAAATTTTAAAGTTAGAAATGACAAACGATTAATAGAAAAGGAGCTTTATTTATTAATCTATACATCAGTTCAGATGAAACTGGAGTGCATTTAAATATATTTTTGGAAAGAAGTAAATCGATCTGAATCACAGCAAATGTGTGTAACTTGTAAAACTGGTCTTTCTAAACACTGCACAGCCTTTATGCAACAGAGAAATATTATCAATGTTACCAAATTTTAACTTTACTATGACTTCAACTACAAGAATGATTTTTTTTTAATATACACAAAATAGTTTATTGTGTAGGTGAGAAAAATACATACATGACTTTTTAGAGAAAGTAGCTGTAAGGGCTAAACTCTGGGTACATTTTGACCAAATTACAGAATTTAGTTGGCCAGCTGACATGGGAAATAGGTCAGACAGTCTTTGTAGGCAAAATATCTGGGATATATGTCACTAGAGTTTGCGTATCCCTTTAGTCATTGTCTCTCTAAATGGAAATTGTATCATTTTATAGTGATAAAGATGAAGATGAAAGCTTACGCACTTTTTAAGCGATTAAGATGAAAATAAGAGTGAGGTTCACTTACAGCTGGACTGCTGAATGAAAGAGCTACGACGACTGAACAACAAATAGGCAAATTAATTTTAGTCCATCTTGAGTCTTTTCCTGAGCAGCCCAGCACCTGCCAGTTTGTACTGTTGCCAGGCGGCCCTGCTGACAGCCAGCCAATAATCTCACAGTAAATCCTGCCGCTCTGTTTACTTAACGGTCATCCTGGTGATTAGATCAGCAACATTAATCTTTTAAAGGTTGCTATTTGCATCTCTGCAGTGATTATTTTCCATCAGAGTACAGCTAGAATTAATGTCTCAACATCTGGATGGCTATAACTCACTGTGGATGTAAACAGTGATTAGGTCATAAACAGCATTAAGTCAGACCTTGGCATTAACAGTGCATGTGCACTTTCGCCATCTACTGGTTAAAAATGGAAACAGGACGACTATATTTTCTGCTTGAATTATGTTTGTGTTATTTTCTTAATAAAAACTTTCACATAGAGATGTCTGCATAAAAAGTCAAAGTAAAAGTTGTCACAGTAAAATGGCATTGCTTAAATTTATATTTGAATGTAATTTATGTAAGTAGTGGACTCCTACGATCCTGTATGTTTCAGATGTTTGGTTGGAGTTTAACTGTTTCTCAGAAACTGACATTTAAAACCTTTATAATGGAAACATTTAGCTACACTAAGGTCCCAAGAAGTTGAAATTTCGAAAAGAAAATTTCGAAAAATAAATTAATAATTCCTAATTGATTGCACTTGTGATGATTTGTGTCTTGTGCAGTCATAACAAACTCTATAGCAAAGAGAAAAAAAATGAAAATTGGGAATAGTTTTTCATTGGTAACAGCTGTTATGTTAGCATGATGATTGAGCAAAGCCAAACAACTTTCAAATCTTACTGGTATAAAAGCTCACAAATGCACCATTGTTGGGTGTGATGTCATTTCCAGATCCAAATTTCAAATTCTGTTGTAACTGGATTATATCTTAAAGAGTAACCAGTTCAATGTCAGCTGCTACGATCAGAACCAGACAAGTACCACACAACCCAGTTTAATAACTAAACTTCAACCAAAATTATGCAGATGTAGAACAGAACTTTGTAATAAGGAATGTCCCTTGTGACCACATGATGGTGCTGTTGCTCACTATTTAACACACATTTTGCTGCCACATAAACTACATTACATGGTTGCTATCAGAATTTGCCAAATGTGTCCGCACAGTGATTTAACCTGTGCACATAGTTGTGCAGACATTTCACAGCTCATTGAAATATGATGAAAAAGCAGAAGCAACACTAAGTTAACATTAAGTCTGCAGCAGTATAAATCTCAAGAAAAGTACTGTACTATTGTTCATGGACAGAACTTATTCAAATTTAGATTTTAGTGGAAATGTGTGGAAATCTGAAATTACTCTCTGATGCTGTTACCCGAATCATGAAGATAATTGTTAATTATCTGCACCTGAGTGTGTTTGAGCACAGCCAGATACAAAAACAGCTGAGCGAGTCTAGCAGGTAGGGTGTATTTTATTCCAGTTTGCTTGGTTGTGGCAAAAACAACCAGGTTTTTTTTTTTGTGATTAAAAATGGGTAATAGTTTCCTTGTGATTGTTGAACATATTAGTTGTAAATATTATGTTTCTTAGATGATGGTTAAATGTATTGTCTTTTTTTTTTCAGCAAAGAAAGTGCTGATTGTGTACGCTCACCAGAGCTCTGGATCATTCAATGCTGCAGCTAAAAATGCTGCTGTGGAGGTTCTGACTGCTCAGGGCTGCACAGTGGAAATCTC